>JAVTVY010002610.1:0-32393 GCA_036873755.1 Hanleya hanleyi
CAGAACATTCGCTACGACTGCTTGTTACGAACAATCGTAATCCGATTCCAACGTCATGGGTTAGCAGATCACGGCCTTCGCCGTTTCAAAACAGTTGTGGAAATGCAAGGTTTCAATTTTTTTTTTTTTAAACTTCGAACATTCGACAATGATAAACTGCTATTAAATGTCAACCTCTTACAACAATTCAGCATAAAAACAATATGGGGTGTGCTGACCATTTGGTGGAACCTTCAACACATACTTATGTCAGAGAACAGATATATGGTATGAAAATGTGACCAGGAATTAGAATCATTTATAAAACAATTCCTGGAGTTTTTTGGTCACAATTGACATATTGTATAGAATTCAAGAACCAGAAAGATCACAGCAGTCGGGTGTGTATCCTGCTACTTCTGGTCAAGTAACTATTGTGTATGGAGGGAAGGGTGATTAGAAGTGACACACTGGCTTAATTTGTGCACATGGGAGGATAAAACTCTTCATTCACTTCATGAATATAATACATACCAATATCTACCCTGGCTTGTCCTTCCCTCAAATGCTGCTTTATTTCTTCTGCATCGTCAAGCTGAAAGAAGACAAATAGAACATGTCAAATACAACAAAATATGTTGGCACAAATTGATTCATGCTTACAATTGTACCTCAAAATATGAAATTTGTACCACAGACCAAATGCAATGGTAGAGCTATGTAACCGGACCACATCGTTAAACAGACAAGAAATCTGTATGCTTCACTCACTCCTCAGCCTCAAGTTCACTATACATGCTATAAGGTCTTTAATAACTCAATTAAGAACTACAGACTGAGGAAGTCATTTCAAATTTCCCAGATGAAACACGAGTTGGCTCGAGGCAAACAGTTTAGATCTGAGGTCTCGAGTCTAAATTGGTCTGAATAGGTGGACAAATTTGAAACCAACTTCACAGGTCTTATTTTGATTCGGACATGGAAAATCGAATCAAATATGATATTCTACCATACTTGATCAAATATATTCGTGTACATGATGTATGGCTTCGACATTGATCAAAAGAATATTTGAATGAAGAGCCACTACAAACATTATTGCAAACTGTTGAAAAGTATATACGCTCACAACAGTTATCACCGACCGACAACATTGTTTAGCAGTGCACAGGTGTTCGCTGATGTTTTTATCAGGAATTCAACACTACTTTCGTGGCGATGCTATAACATGGAGATGGATTGGAGGTACGTATACATGTTCGAATTACTGTTCGACCCCCTGTAAACTAAATTAAATCAAATATAGACTGAAGGGCAATTTTCTCTGTCGTACTGTGACCCAAAAATTTGCAGAAAATATTTTGCAATCTGTTTCTAAATTGTGTTTGAAACTGACTGAATTAATACAGACCTTACCTTGAAATTTACAGAAGATAAAAATAAATACTTGCATGTTTGTTTTGTCTGAAGAGCTGACCAGCCTCCTCTCTGATGTATGTCCTCTCAGTCTGTGTATCTGCTGTGTTACAAGCCTCCCATGTGCGGGACAGTCGGAGAATTTGTCTGTACAGGGATAATACGTCTCTTCGAACAGCCATCCATCTACACGAAAAGTCCTCGTTAAATGTCTGAAATATAGTACAAATTATATCACACAAGGCTATTCTATGGATAACAACTTCTTTATTGCTGTGGAGCTGACGTTTTACTGGAGATACTTCCAACTTTTTCAGTGCTGAAAAATTATATGTAAGCTTACCTATCAATCATACAATTTAATGTTCCTACGAAGTAGGCTCTCATTTGCAAATTGTCCGGTAATGAGTGAGTCAGTGAGTGAGTCAGTCCATCCGAATCCTTTCATCAGCAAAATAAGGAGACCCATTGACATTAGAACCTTGATTTTTGGCATGAAGGTGCATTAGGGAGGGGACTTACCAGCAAGTTCTGAGCTGACCTACTTTTGATGAAAATTTCTGGTGTTTTTTTTATGAAAATCACTGGTGATTCTGACTTGGGCAGTGCCCATCTTAATATAGGCAGGATTTCAACTGGTGGGGGTGGGGGGGGGGGGGGATTTCCATGAGTTCAGTTCCCGTCAGAGTCCTAATGCCTATCCTACTTCGTAGTTCCTGTGACGTTAGTCACACTGTCATGTTTCAACATTGTTGGGCTCTAATACAGTGAATCTTGTGTATAACAACCATGCTTGGAGCAAGATTATAATGACAGTCTTAACAGGGTTCTGGTATATTAAGGTTCAAAATCCCGGTATTTCTCAAATTTAAGTAACGGGATCATGAATAATGTCAGTATTTAGAGGCTGGTTTGTTTACCCTGGTGTTGGTATTCATGGGTTTCATCTTACATGAGAACCATGGGACACCCATCTAAAACATTCAGAGATTGTTGTTTGCATGGCGGTCATCTTGTGACCCAAATTGTGTTACAGAGGTCAGAGGTCAACGAAGTTGATATTTTATAGCATGTTTTCAAGATATGATGGTCATGAAAAGAACTTTAATAGATACAACTTTCAAGAATCACCTTTCCATGTGCCATAGTTACGGTACCTTAAAGGATCAATTAAAAAAAGGCTGGAGATGGCTATTCTTCAGCACTGGCAAATGTTATAGCTCGTCGAGACCAACCAGTACCAGAGTGCAGCAATGTTTACCCAAATGTTTAGTAGAAATGGGTGAATAAACCCACCTACCAGGCTTCAGACTTCCAAATAGGAAAGAAGTCCCGATCCGTTAACTCTTAGATATAATCTCTGCCGAAGATCAGATTGAATGTTCTCGAAATCTCACAGGCAGAAATGTCCAGACAGCGACACCATAAGGCTAATGACAATTGATTCCTTGATTCCCGTCAGACTGTTTTGAAAAGTGATGCAGGTGGCCGGGTCTTACTTTCATTATTCATTACCGGTACTCATTATTTGAAATAAATTTTAAGAGACATCACTCGGCGGCCATATTTGAGAACTTTTACACAAACGGGTTACCTCCCATGATGGGATTTTCCCCAGCAACATATTATTTTCATCTATCTTTCCGTTTCCATCCTCAGATTTGATATGTCCTTGAGGCTACTGAATGAAGTGAGGTTGCATGGCATTTAACCACTTTAGGCCTATTGATTCAACATGCTCAAAGTGCGAAATTGCGCTTGGAAAGTGCATCAAAGTTGGAAAATAATGCAAATAATGAAAAAACGGACAGTAGATAAAATGACTGGCGGGCAGGTAACGGGAAACCTGAATCAAGTGTGGACAGCCTAAAAACAAATCAGGCCACATCACAAAGGTGACCAACATGACAGTGGGTCCAGTTTTCGATACATCAAAACAACAACACCATCAGAGCTCTGGCAGTGCAGTTGTTCTGGCTGTGGCATTAACAACTGTAACGATCTATTCTGCGAAAAGAAATAAAAGAGCCTTCATCAACATCAACACAACTTACACAATTAATTTGCCAGAGTTTGTGAAAAAAATATCCCACTGTCTGCCCGTATCATTTGCGGTTGTCGCAAAACTCACTTGGCCCAGACATTTGGAGCCCCCAAGTCATCTACGCACGACGAATATCCCACTCAACCACCTCGCTGGGGGTCTAATAACACCCCAGCCACCAGTCAGATTTTTGGACCGGATTCGGGGCCTTCGCGCACATCGCCGGCAGTGACATCATATATAGTAAAATAGATGTTTAACGAAAATTTTGATTACTTTTCAAGTCTGCATAATACCTCCGTTGACCTAGCGTTAAAAAGAATTATCTGGAGATAATTTTCCCTGTTTATCTGGACAGAGCATATGAAAAGTAGTTCGCTCATGTGCAACACTAAAGGAGTTGTTTGGTCGGATTCAAACTGAACCGTGCGTTGGTTGGTTTCCCCTATACGTCATAGCAACGTAGTAAAGGTCAACTTCCGCTATTGGATGCAGGGATGTTGTTGGAGCCTGCGAAATGGAGCATGCGCTATGGGGAGGTTGTATCCCACTGTCTGCCCGTATCATTTGCGGTTGTCGCAAAACTCACTTGGCCCAGACATTTGGAGCCCCCAAGTCATCTACGCACGACGAAGTTCGTTTGGATTCGTGCAAAATAGAATATCCCGTACGCGCTATTCAACCTTTTTCACGGATTCTTAACCACTTGGTAAAAATCTGGGTAACCAAGATGGTATATCAGGGAAATACCATCTGAAAGTGATGTTATGAAGAATTCGAGCGAAATGTTTGCGGATATTCTACGAGATCACGACAAATTCTGCCTTTTCAGTTTGACATTGAATTGACGTTTAGTTCACGGATTTTCTTCCGTGTGAACATTTATATTTTCATGGTCTGAAAAACCCCCCAGATTTTTCGGCGGGAGTAAACCCTTTGAAGTTTAGGTTTACCGCGCACTATGTCTAGACATGATACCTTATTTGTATAATGTTTCTTTACACTGTTTACTATTATATTGGTCCACGTGCTCCAAATAACAAGGGGCATCATTTTAAAGTTATTGCATCAAGCTCAGGCACGGCGGAGCCGGGGGGGCTACGGGGGCTGAAGCCCCCCCCCCCCCCAATCATTTGGCCAACTTTTCTCAAATTCATATGATGTCAACGCAAAAATACTTCAATGAATACGTATTTTCGAAATGAATAGTAAAATGAATTGTCTGTGTCGCATATCTATCGCATAACTAAAACTATTTACAACTATCCAGCATTAATGGGCCAGCCAAAGCTCTAGAATTTTTTTTACCGGCATTGTTTAGTAATTTTTAGGCTCACAAAAGGTTAATAGTGTTATACCATATAACAGATGGTAGTGATAAATGATTAAATCCTCACACCATGTATGCCACCAATTCGAAATGCCGTTTCGTGATATCAGCGAAGATAAAATACTGTTATTTGATTGTTCAGCCTTGCATTCATCGGCGGAGCAGGAGGGGCCATCCCCTCACCAATACTTTCAGCAAAAACAGAAAAAAAATACGAACACACAAACACATTCACACACGAAACAAAAAGCTTAGAGAAAGATAGTGACACGAAAACATGCACCTATATCTGTATTGAATGCAGATTTTAATTTCCGATAAGTTATAACCATGAGAGACATCCTTGCTTATTCACATGATTTACAAGTTGTGTTCGTAAAATTCTGCTCCAGTACACGCTATAATAGCCAGGCAATTACGACTGCAAGACTACTCCAAAAATCGACCAAATACTCGCCTCCAATTCTCGTTGTTGATGACTTCCTTGGCTAAATGTATATCAACCAAGTTGTACGTATTCCATCACCTTGGTTGATATAACGAATTAATTCGTCAACAACGAGAATCGGTTCCTCCCTATGGGCATACAGGAGCATGCAGTGGGCCGAGGTAAGTTTTCACCCCACGTACCGGTAGCGCAGAAGTTGAACGTTTGCTGACGGCAGTTGAATTTTCAATATACATGAATCACATTGGAGACGAAAGGCTTCCCAACAAGTAGAAAACATCTCTGTGCCAGTGACATGATCGAAGTTTAATGAACCTTTGGATTGAATATATTTGGATTGATATATATTTAAATTATTTATACTTCCGAACATCATTTTGCTTGACGCTGAATATTTAAAAAATGTTGGGAAAACAGGCAACACAAATAGAGTTTACACGGGCGAGGTTTTATTGCTCGAAAATACGCTAGAACGCCTCTCCGGCCATCTAAGACCCCTGGAGCTTCCGGGGCCAATCATGAATTGCTTCCGCCGTGCCTGAAGCTAGCCACCTGATTGACTAACAAAAGTAGTCTGAAATTCTCACGGGATTTATATAACCCTAGTGTAAAATATAATATCCCGTGATATTATATAACGTACGAGTTTAATGAGATTGGTTTTATTGCCAAATCAGGCGCCCACACGAGGCAAACAATTAAATCCGTGAAAACAGTTGAAGGTCAGTTGAATAGCGTGATCGGGCTATTTGTCCGTTTGCAGACGTGACTATAATGCGACACGATACCGGTACCAAAAGGCATATGTAGAGGGTAGGGAGGGATTTAAGTTTATTTCACTCATATAGTGACAGCCAGTTTGGATGGAATAGGAAGCCAGAGTGGAGTATCTGGAGAGAACCACTGCAGTAGTAGCAAAAGCTAATCTTTGTTAATGTTCATGGGGAGATAACTCTTACGCTAGGAGTCAGACGGAGGTGACGTCACTTTCGGGTCAAAGGTCAATTTAGGTTCAAAGGTCCCTTCCGGTTCAAAGTTCACATCCTGATCAAAGGTCACCTCCAGTGGTGATGCGGTCACTTCCAGTACCGGGGATAAGCATCCGCGGCCGATATTAGAGGACGGATATAAAACCTTCTATGGAAATGACCCAATGTGGAATCATATTCACTCACTCACTCACTCACTCCCCACTCATGGAAATTTGCGGTATGAAGCGTGGCACCTTATATGTTTCTGTCTCACGCTGTAGAATATGATATTAGGAGTCTCGGGGCCAATGGGCGACTTTCGCTGGAAAGTTATTCTGCGCCTGAGGTGAGTGTTTTAGTGTCGATGTGAACAAAAATGGGTCTAAATGGGCCGTGTGGAGTGTCATATTAAAGCTGTCATATTAGAGTAGAGTCAGACTGGATGTGTGTGTCATAGAAATACAGTCAATATATGCATGCACAGTGGGAAAGGGGCATTTGAATGGACGTTTTGTGGTAGAGATGGACCAATATTTGGTCAGAAGGGAACGCGTGAGGTGTCATATTGAAGCTGTCGTGGAGTAGAGTGAGACAGGACGGTGTGTCGTGGAATTACCGTCCATCTGCGCATGCGTAGTGGAAAAAGGCATCAGAGTGGATGTTTTAGGGTCGAGATGGACACATATTGGTCCTAATAGGTAGTGTTGGGTGTAATGTTGAAGCATTCATGGGGGAGCGTCCGACTGAATGGGTGTGTAGTGAAAATACCGTCCCTCTGCGCATACACAGACAGATAAAAGTGGAAAAATGTCATTGGAGTGGACTTTTGGGGTCGAGATAGAATATCCCTGTTCCTAATGGGCTGCTATCGTACAGTGTGGGGTAGACTAATGTGACGTCATCAGTAGTAGAGAAAACGCATTTGAAGCCCAGTTGCCCACTTAATAGTAGAGAAAGCAGAAACCCGGTATATTTGCGCTATGACCTTTGTGGAGAGTTTTCACCAAGAGCAAGGTCGTTGAAACAATCCGCCATATTACAAGCGTCTAGTCCGTCATCCATAATTCAGCCGTCGTCCATTAAAGAATATCCGCGTGCGTAATCCAAAGACCTACTCCATATTCTATATAACAATATTAGAACCAAATTCAAAAGGACAATCATAGTATACATAAACATAGGCTAGTTTCCTGCAAGAGAGAAGCGGTCAACAGTTTTCAATGAAGCCGATAAGACATCATGATGTTCCAAAAATATAAAATCCGTATCGCTGATCAGTATTCTTAATCCATAATAATCGTTGTAATGTCGTCATCTAGAGAATGATGTATCTCAGTCACGCTTTGATTGTGACTGTTCATATGAACACCAAGAGGATCTTGAAGTACATGGGTTCATGCGGCTCCTAGCCCCGGGTTAAGCGGAATTAGACACAAGTTACGAAACATAACGCCATAGATCTTGCACGCTACGCTCGTATTTTGCTATCAGCATGCGATATGTATCGCCAAATTTGAGAAACTTTGAGTGGAGGCGCTTGTTGGAATAGCCCTGTTTTATAAGTTTCTGCAACAATGTTTTGTGACGTTGATTAAAATCGTCACATTTAACACAGGATCTAGCAAATGCTACTAGGCGAGCATATGCAGGTCCCACTGGATTTACGATGTCGAAATTGTAATCATCTCTTTTGTCTTATTGACAGAAGTACTCTTCCCCAAGCAAAATATGTACTGAGAAACCTCAATTCGCAAGAAGTTCTAGCAAATCTCCGGAGTAAATTCATCATAGTCCCAGCAGACAAAGCTCCAAATAATATAATATTCATATGTAAGTATTACTATTACCAGGTGCTGGTTAAAGAACTGAGTGTAGATGTATCATCATCAAATACGTCTACGTACTCCCAAACTTCAGTTACTCTGGAAGATTTATTTAACAATCACAGAAAGTTTCTCAGGGAAAGAGGTATTTGTCTTCCAACCAATCAAAACGACATACCAAAAGTATACCGGACTCCCGAAATGCATAAGTCACCATACAAAGCTAGATTCATAGCTGATTCTAGAAGCTGCACCACCAAGCTTCTTTCAACCCTATTGACGAGGGCCCTTCAGGAGGTAAAAGCATTCTGGGAAAGGTATTGCGCTACTATTTCTTAAAATGCTGGCGTTGAATGTATGTGGATATTGAAAAACTCAAAATGTTTTACGAAAGAACTTGATACTAAAGGTCACATACCGTACAGATATGTATCCATATGGGATTTCTCTACTCTCTATCCTACAATCTCGCATCAGGACCTTATTGACCATCTAAGTTCATTAATAGTATCTGTGGTCAAGAAAACTGATTGTAGATATATTAATGTCGGAAGCCATAAAGCATTCTTTAGCTTTACTACTTACAAGAGATATCATTCATGGGATGTTTCTTTGCTTTTAGAGTAGCTTGAATTGCTCATTAAAAATATCGATGTGAAATTTGGCTACACAATATATCAGCAGCATAAGGTATTCCAATGGGCACTAATTGTGCACCCCTGTTGGCTGACCTGTATATGTTCTCTTATGAATATGACTATATGCAGGCGCTTTCAAAAACCGATCCATTCAAAGCCCGTTCCTTCTCATTCACCAAACGCTATATAGACGATCTTCTCGCTGTGGCTATTCGCCACATACCCAAGGTCCTCCCGCCGGCATTTCGCGATGGTGGTCATCTAAGGGGGATGCCCTGACTTTTTCACACCAAATAAAACCTTCAACTGGTCCAAAATAACTTGACCACATGCAACTTTTCATCTGTGCAGCGAAGCTAATACGTGATCCGACTATATTCATGTTTCGCTTAAGGGGACCCACACCAAACTTTGACAGATCGTTATTGACCTATAATCTATTTTGCAGCGCGAGAACGCGAAATTCATATCGAATTTTCACATTGCATCCCCGTATTTTGGGAAGGAGGGGGTGTAAGTGTTCAAGATTAATCTCGCGCTCTCCCTGTGTCGCCTTTAAAATTGTTTAAAAACCTCCCTTTGCCGACGTAATTAACTCAAGCTAGATCATGTTTGCAATACGATTTATGTGATGATGATGATTGATGTATTGAGATGATTGTCGTGTCATCTTTTGCCACTTCAACGTAAGCGCTCGGAACATGGGAGGCGCGAAACGACATCATTGCCCACGAGACGTCAATCAAAGCTTAGACACCGGACAATGCTTGGGCACCGGGCATTGACTATACCACCAAGACCGTCAAAAAGGTATCATTGTGGTTTTCAAAATACTTAAAATCCAAACAACTTTGAAGTTAAATAGGCTTTTGCAAACAGAAGTATTTGCCTGTAAAACTCCGTAAATAAAATAATACAGTATCTCCAAGGTTAAGAAATGGTTCGTTGCCTGACCTCAGCGTAACGTCACGTGTGCATGGATTCTTGGGCAGCTGGTATGGAAACTATACTCAAAACTTAAATCTGCCACAACTGTCACCTGGTGGCTCCTTATTAAGCGTGCGCAGTCTTGCTAAAAGGTTTTCTTAACCGCTTGAGCGGAAATACCGCCTAGAGTGTGTCTTTCAGGTGCTAACATCAATGCTCTCAATGATCCTATTAATATTCATAACAAATTTTCGGGTGCGAAACTTAGAACATACCAGCTATTTAAATCTCACTTTCATCTGTAGTCTTCTCTTTGTTGAAAATGTAAGGGCTATTGTAAGGAATTAACAAGATTCCGAAGAAGTGCTCACCAATTACTGATAGAGCGTGGGCGATATTCTAATACATGTATTAATGATAGAATCTGTGCCTCCTGTGGTACGGACGTTGAAGATGAGTTGCACTTTCTAATGTATTGCCCAAATTATAACGATTTAACAAATGATCTGTTCACGATTGAACGAACTTTTCCAAGTTGTCTATTCCGGATCAGTTTTGTTGTATACTAAGTAGTGGGTCAGCTGAAATTTGCCTAGGGATTGCAAAATATATCGAGGTGGCTATGGACCTCCATTCCAACACCAGTTCATCGAATAGTTCATGGGCCTATATTGTATGAGAAGTTTCTCATGTATATAATGCAT
Organism: Hanleya hanleyi; assembly: GCA_036873755.1. Taxonomy (NCBI): domain Eukaryota; kingdom Metazoa; phylum Mollusca; class Polyplacophora; order Lepidopleurida; family Hanleyidae; genus Hanleya; species Hanleya hanleyi. The sequence continues at coordinate 10,281 of JAVTVY010002610.1, forward strand.
GTATTTTTTTAATCATGCCAATCATTGGGATGGGTGGGACATTATGATTGTACGCCTCTTGTGGGCACCTGATTGGTTAATAAACTATATATCGATCTATCTATCCATCCGTGGGCAATGCCGTCGTTTCGCGCCTTTTGCGGTTAGAATTCCACCTCAGGACTGTCCTATTGTTCTTTATCATTCGAGCTTTCGACTGAAGGACAGTCAACCCTGAGAGGCCAGTACTTTCTAAGTTAAGTGTATAAACTCGAATATACACCGACAATAGCAGCCCTACTCGTGGAAAAAGCTAGCTCTCCGATTCAGTGCTCAGTAATTGAATTTATTACAAAACAATGAAATTAAATTAATAACCTTAGTTGTTTTCGAGAGCATTAATTGTGCAAATTCCTACAATCCCATTGTATTGACTGATCATCTCCTGGTCTTGTGACGTATACTGTCTGTAACTCATGATAACAACACCATATAATATGCAAAAAATAGCAAACTAATTTTGTAATCTTAATATCTGTATTTCTCAGTACTGCCATGAGGTTAAATGCTATAGGACTATATTGGAGACATCTTATTCTAAATTGAACAGGTTCACATGCGTTATGAATCGGAAACATCGTTTTCCAGATTGAGCAAATCCAACTACCTTCTGAATCAATATGCATTTTTGCCAGAGACATCTCAATGAGTAGGTGTTCATGTGTACATTTTGAAACTGACAATCAGCGGTTTAACTTGACAGGGGCGGGGGCCCTATGAACTTTTATCTCGTGCTCCTAAACGACGAACAATTAAGCGCTGGAACTTTGTGACTGCATAGATCATGACCCAATTTTTATTCAGATATTTTCAAATATATTTTTCGGAATATCCCAGTTCCAGTTTCCAGCTTCAGTGTTTAAAGTATCATGAATAGCATTGCGTCGACAAATGGTCTATAACATGTTATGTTTCCTCTGAGTTGATATCAGGAATAGAAGTTGAAGAGTAGTTGACTTGTGAAGATATTCGTCTTGAACCCACCATTTAATAACTCATTATTTAAAATAATTTGTATCAGAGGTTATATTGTTTCGGCCCTGTAGAAACTGATCATTGTTCACCTATTCAGTCATAAAATGTTTATTCCCGGTTGGTTGAATAGAGTTTTCTGAGTATATAGCACCCAACAGACATCATACACTGCGCAGAAGCCAAAGTTAAAAAATTAGAACACTTTTATGACCCACGTAATCTACAAAGTTATCGTTGTTATTGTGTTCGTATTGACATTCCTTATGCCTCTCCATACTAAAATATATAAATACATTTAGATACCAGTACGCAACAAAAGTGTTAGTGTTCAAAAGACTTCTGCGAGACAAATATTCTTTTATTGTTGGCAGTTATCTTCACTCGTTCGTTATCGTCCAGTTGAACTCTATGGATACCATAAACAGGGTGCTCAATTGGTCCCATTCACCCCGGTAAACACTCGCTATTAAATATAGCACCATAGATCCAGCATGTATTTTGCAGCAATCTGTGTTATCTTTCCAAAACTGCAACGACTGAGAAACGATTAACGCAGGTGTTCCATGGGTTTGCCTTCCTTCTCGAGTTATTCGTTTGTTCGAACGACCTTCACTAGACGCTAAATGTTATTTCCCCTTCAAGACGTAGCGTCAACTACTCGATGCTCAGTATTACTGTTCCGATATGATGCTTCTCACTTCACAAATGAACGGATTGTAAAAATTGTAATACCAGCACAACAGTAGAGCTTCTCACATTTTTACGATCACACAGGACCGAAATAAATGGGATGCGTTTCTGTGTAAAGTAATTGTGCCAGAAGACGATCAGTGGCAAGTCGATCTCGTTGATCGGTGACTTCAGCAAAATCAGCAACAACATACATCCTGATCAATATCAATATGCTCTTGAAGTATGCATGTACTATCCCGTTCCCAGCTCGAACTTTGATAAGAGGTGTGACAAAGAACTCGCGAAACCAAAGCGGATCAAAACATATCAGCTCTGCGTCTTTTACACCAACATATTTTTTAATTCAGAAATCAGCTTCAATGCAACGTCTTGTGAAAATTTTACCATGCGCTGAGGTCAGCAAGATATCCAAACGAATTTATTTCTCGCAAAGAAAATTGTATTGACAAATATCAGACTACAACAGGTATTTTGTTTTCTTTTCATTGTTCGAAGATCGCATATATACAATCAAATGAACAGCCTTACAATCACCTTGAAAAGGTATTATTTACATGATCGTTGTTAAGAAATCCATGATCCAACGAGCATACTCGTCAATGGAAATATTAGAACGTGTATCTCAATATTGTTGATTCAGATGTAATGTATCACATCATTTTCGAGCATGCATGTCTACATTCAAAAGTATTTAACCTCAGAAAGTTAAACCAGGGAAAACATAAATATGTTCATAAATTTGTCAGTCAAGTATGATTGCTCAAGGAATCAAATACAATGAGTAATTAACTTGATACCATCACATTACATCCGTATTTACTTCCAAAGACATTATTTGGCTGATATCTTTTGAAACGTCTAATCAATTTAGACGTCTCAATATATCTGCAAACACATTTGAATTATAACGACATTCAGGGTACAATGGACCTTAAATCTCAATTAGGTTGATCTGTACATCATTATATCCGTCCGTTTGTTATACAAACATATATGAGAAGAAAGATGATGTACAGTTTAAAATTCTATCATTTGTCAATTTGTGGACTTCCGCTGTGTTTCATCAGATGAGATCCTGATGACAACATCGATATCACAGTATTGAGTTGGTCCTGCATGTTGTTCATGCGCTGGTTCATCCCAGTAATATCCACTTTATTTGGCTTATAGCTGAAAAGATAAATCCGAAAATTAGAATAACTTCACCAGGTGGGCACAATGGAAATAATGGGTTTTGACATACAAGGAGTGAGGTGGGAGGAATGAGGGGCAAAATTTTATCTCACAATTGCTGCACTTCCATGATTAGCGGATCTGACAGACTAGGTGTCTGGTTAACAGAGGGTTTTTTTTCTTATCAGAATGAATTACGCATGAGTTGCACGACACAGAGTTGCAGGGCCGCAATGTAAACTAGTTCTTCAACTAATTGTGTAGCCCTGGATAAATAAAGGTTCTATCTATCTATCTATCTATCTATCTATCACAATTAACAGGAAAGTTCACCCAGTGCATCAAACAGTTGCATATAAATTAAAACATTGACAAGTGCTTGAAATAGAGATGTATAGCCATTAAATCCTTGGCATTACAGAAGTCAGTCGTTTTGAAAGAGTGAATGAGTACGCCAGTGGATGGAATCCGAGCAAGACCATTCTTGTAAGCAGACAACTAGAAATAGGTTGTTGATCTTTACCTGATAATAGGGCTATCCTCGGGGTTGGCATCGAATACATGGGCCGGAACGTTAACATCTCGACTTTCCTGTACTTCTATTTGTTCCTTGATATTCTCCAGTTCCGCCATAACCCTTTCCAGTCTATCAATTTGGTAAACCAATGAATAGAACGAATATCAATATCAGTACTTCTGTTGAATTTCTATAGGCTTTTGGGTAAATCGAAGCGATATGCAAGCGGTGGGAGAAATTGACGACGTCTGGTGACTAAAAAGCAACCAGATGACTCGACAGGAAAGTATTCGTCGATACCTAACATTCAGACCCGAGAATACGGTGGATTCTCGGACGTAGCATACGTGAATAAATTAAAGAATTGTAGATGTTAAACCAGTATTCCACAGTCTTGTAATCATACGTATCCATCATACTATAGGAACCGTACGAACAAGGGAGCATGTGGTAAGAAATATCAGTATAGTAGCTCTAATGACTTGTCTGAAACTGGTGGGTAATCACCAAGGGAAATGTATACCGAATATCTGCATGTCAGCTCTGTATAAAATAAATTAGTAGTGGGCGAACATTTACTAAGCTAACGACCCGGTACTGGCTGGGCTGATCAGTGTCCAAGATAATAAGAACGGTAGACATTCTCGTGTCCTGGCACATATGTAGGCATCGTCGTGATATGACTGAAACATAGTTGAAAACGACATTAAATCTTACTTACTCACTCACCCACCCGCTTACGACCCGACGATTACAAAGTTTATCCTATGTGATGTATATACCTGTCAGCAGTATTGGTCACTTTGTTGTCCAGGCCTTCTCGTTCCTGTATAATGGTACGGGTTATAAACCTCTCCATTGATGTCTTTTCCATGGCCGTGTATCGACTGTAGTTATCACGTGTTAACAATCGCCCTGTTGTGAAGGGAAAAACTCGCAGAAATAAAAAAGTTGAATGGACATTTCGATCAAATAAACTTTAAGATATACCGTGACCAATATCCACGTGTAGTTTAAAAGATATCAGCAACTATTGTCCTTTCTCTCATCAGTTAACCAATCACATGTAATTAATTATTCTTCAGCGACTGAGTTGCACATCATTGAGAAAACAATGAAGAGCCTATCTCTTCATGGACTAGTGGCTTCAGTTGATCAGCTACTGGGTTGTATAATTTCACTTTCCCTTATCTTTTAACCCAGGAAACTATTTTGAACTGGGGAACCACTATTCAAGGATAGTAGCCTTATGCTTGAATACTGAGAAAATATAGAACATAGGTATATACACATAGGTTTAAGACAGTCGTCAGGGTTGAGAGATAGGGGAAAGTGAAATTAGACAACCCATTAGCTGATCAGCTGAAGACACTGGCCCGTGGTCTCTTCTTTGTTCTCTCAATAATGTGCAACTTGGCCATTATCAGAGACCCGAAGGATTAAAGATAAGTCATACGTCAAATAGTTATATCAACACTCACGGAAAGCGGTCGACTGACGGGCGTCTCCATAACAGCAATACTTGAACAGTCTGTAGAGATGGACGAATATAATGAGTGGTGGTACGACAGCCGGTCGGTCATAATACTCAAAGATCACAGAAAAACGGATGTAACTCCAGACCTTCTCAGAGTTCTTTTGGACCCGAGAAAATGTATAGCTGAAGATGAAGAAAAAGGCTAATTAATACAAGCCACGGTTTGCACAGGATTGATAATGTCAATATATTAAAGTTTTAGGTAAGTAACGGGATCGTATCCTCTTTAACAATAAACATTGAACAATGTGTGCACAGTTAAACTGTTATTTCTTCGATAGGAAGAACACCTATGTTACCGGAATATATGTGCGTTATTCAAGAGAACAAGCTTGTCGTAAATATACTGGAACAGAACATTACGTTTACTCAGATGTACTCATACTCAGACTACACCAACTTTTTCTGTTCAATAAATAATCTGAGTAACAGAATCTACAAATTATATTTAAAAAAACTGTTAGCATCGAGAGAAGTATATAACTTCATAGTCATACAAAATTTTAAAAGCAAACAAGAAGAGGAGATTTGCTCACCTGAACATCGCGATGAGCAGGTTAACCAAAAGTATATGTGTGAGGAGTACATATATGGCCGTCAGTACAGGCACCAACCAAGTCTGCTCTGGACATCTCCCGGAACCATCAGCAGTCGCATAAACAGATGAATTGGTGTGACAACTCTCCTCGTCCATTTTACCTGCAAATCGTGCGTTTATACATTTCCATGAACGTCAGAGATATCAGTATGAAAAGATGTTCTTCTGATAGAAAATTTAATGTCAGTCCGTCACATGCATGGCTTATTTGCATTTGGAGTGTAAATAATACGCACAATTACCAACGACAGCTTTTTGGGATTCAGTTCTACCAAGCAGAATGTAGTTATATATGAGTAAGATTAAACTATATAGGCCTAGGCTACGTAGGCCAGACGTCAAATATTAATACTGAGACCGTAAGCTCGGGACAATTATTAACTGACTAGCATATATGGATTATGTGTTAAACCATAGGGCCACAAGACGTTCCATAACTTAGTACTGCTTTATATATAAACACTGTGGCCAGATGAACAAGGATTCTATTTTCACCTTCAATAATTTCCATGTTGTAGACACCGTAGGTCTGCCAGTATGGTATGTAGATGACATTTTTGAGGATATCCCAAGAGAGGGGAGAGTTTGGATAGAGATTGGCATGGTAGGCCGTGCCAAAACTCACCACGAATACCATCAATATCAGCAGGAAAAACACCAGGTCTGTCAACTATGGAAGAGAGAGAACAGAAATGTATAAATGTCTAAACAGATGAAAAAGCCATAACTTGAGCACGTGAGACTTCACCGAATCAATGTGGGACTTGCACAATGCCAACTATCCAATCAGATTAGGTGATTGTCACTTCCTGTTTGTCGATGATGGCCCAGTTAACCAATCAACTGACAGAACTAGCACTTCCTGTTCATCTTCTGGTGCTATTGTGCAAGCCAACCATTGCTCATATTTGATTCTAGCATCGGTCATTATTCTGAGCCAGTACCCAAACTTTTTGAAATTACTGAAGGGTCCCTAAGATTGGATACGCTAAGTAGAGTTATGTCGTTAAGGCTTCGGATGCAGAGGCAAAAGCAACTGCATAAATTTACGGGACACTTCTGGAAATAAGTTTCGTTCTCTGATAACTTACCATCCTTTTGACCATGACCACCTTTGGGCCAATGTTCTTGTCAGCATAGAAGGCCTGCATGAAGCGGAGATAGAACATGGTGAGGGTAATGGAGTATACCATACGGGCCCACACAAACCCTTCTCCAGACAATAGACAGCGTAGGACTATAGAGATGATCAGGAAGAGGTACATGAAGAAGTCAAAGCGGTTCCAAAAGCTGCGTCCCCAGCTGAGAACCTTGTATTTCGCCACTTCCGGAGTTCGGGAGTAAACCTGAAATTTATAAAACATCCATTATCTGTAATCAGTTCGGAACCGTCACAATGAAACATCCATCAGGCGCCGTCGATGCACATTCCTTAACATCAGATGACTTATTTGAGCTGATCTGTCATCACAGCTCCCGCGCTAGCGTATCTAATTCCGCCTAAGCCGGTGCTAGATGCTGCGTGGGGACTTCATGGTTTCCACATGAACATCTGCAATAAAAGCGCGGCTGAGATATCAAAGTAACGTCTTAGAATCTTCCGTATTCTAGTCTGAATGTGAAGTGCCAGGTAAGGCTTTTCTATGAAGTCATATAGTTGTTTATTGGTCGTCAGACGTCGTCAAGTGTTCCCACTGCTTACATATGTCAACATTTCAGAAGAAAGCTGTCGCCCATAAAATCATTTCCCCGCCTATTTTCGCAAGACCACATTCGCACGACTTTTCCACACAAAAAAAATCCAAGCGGGTATAAAAACATATCTATCAATACGAGATAAATTCTTACAAGAGAGAAACAGTTCTTAATGATGCCAGCAAGATATCATGACCTGTATTCTGGAATCTAAATGAACTGCAAGCCATTTTCTAAGGGAGGATATCTGTAAACACACTCGATTGTGACAGGTCTCACCATACAGACTGTGCATACACTGTGTTATACGACCCCTGGCCCCAGGATGGGCCGGTAATGAATATATATTAATTATACTTCGTGTCTGCTTGGATTCTGGAGCTTATAAACACGACCTTTCGATTTTGGACGCGATTTTTGTCTTTATAGACGACGGGTTACACATTTTCCAATTCAAAAATCATTTTATAAGAGTTCTATCAAAATCTTATATTTTCCTTTTCCATTAAATATGGCTATTTTGGTAGATGCGCAGACACATGTGCAGTAGACGTAAAACTGAATTTGTCTGGAACCTCCTTGTGTTCAATGTGTTTGCCTCCCTTCTCGGATTATTCGAAGGATTTTGCTTTAGGCTAATATAATTTAGACGCTAAAGGTTATTTCCCCTTCATGACGTATCGTGTACTACTCTGTGCCTATAGTCATACTGTTCCGATGTAACCTACATCGCTGAATTTGTTTTTAGAGAAATTATAATATAAGCCCAACTTTAGAGCTTCTCGTATTTGTACGGTGACACAGATTCGAAATAAATGGGATGCGTTTCTTTGTCACAAAGTCGTTATGCTAGGCGAAGATGATCAGTGGCAAGTCGATCTCGATGATCGGCGACTTCAGTAAAATCAGTAACTGATTACTGACTGTCGAATGTGATGCTTGTATTCTGTTATTAGGTTAGATAGGAGGGCTGAGACATGATGTATAAACACTCACTTGTCGAATTTCCTCCATCAACATGGTGAAGGCCCAAGCCCATGTAACCAACTCTGAGATGGACATAGTTTTATCCTCGGACACGGGATGTAGGTCTGTCAGCATAAAGTAGGTGAAGAGACAAAGAAACACCACATATGAAATCTGAAATTATAATGTAAGCAAATAAATTACAAAACAATAAATCTTCGAAAATGTTGTAATGTTAAGAAGTGGGTGCTACACAGTGACGGCGCAAATAGAGGGGAATATTAGATGTAAGTAGTTTCTCTGTATATGATATAATCGTTTCCTACAGAAATCTCAAGTGAGACCAATTGTCCTAATATGTTTTTGTTCAAACCAACGAAATAACACATATACATTTTTGAATCGATAATGGGATAAAATATCAACGAATATCATACCATACTGCAGAAGAACTTGGTGACGGGCGCCGTGTAGAAGAAGTAGATGGCGCTGAATAGATTAATGTTCCCGCTAAGGTGGGCATCTTGCCCACATCGTCCCGAGAGATTGACATGGAAAAATGTCTTTTTCTTCTTCTGTTCTCTGGCTTCCCGCCTCTTTGACTGAGTGAAGTGGACTCCCATGTCGTCCTCTGGTAAAACTTTATTAAACGCCAGAGCTTGGATGTCATGTTCTTCTAAGGGATCGTTCAAGACTCCTGTGACCGTTTCATTGTTGGTGAACTTTATCGTTGGAACCAGGAGAGGACATAATATCGTCATCAATATCTGTAAAGAGGGATTAAATGTTATAAAAATCGTTGCCGCGCAAACCATATATTATCAGAATTAGCTAACGTATCATGATCGAGGATAGAATCATTGTGGTATGAATGTTAGAATCATTTCTAAATCAAATATTTCAGTTAAAATCCAAGTTGGAGCTGGTGTTAATACTTTGCTCCATATCCCATTCCCATCATCAATACCAACAGCGTCGCGATAGCAATTTTGTAAGTAAAACAAATCTATCTGGCACAGCCTTTAACATAAATTGGTGAGATTGGTATGGCGGGTGGGAAAAATTTACGACGTTAGTCGACTAAAAAGCAAACATATGACGTCACAAGAAGTCTCCCACGGCGCCTCACATTCAGACTAGAATACGAAGGATTCTACAACGTAGCGTTGGTAACGCTTTCAGAATGAAATAGGTCAGCATCAGACATCGGATCCGATATTCAATATTTTCTTCGTCAATAATCAAACGACCTTTTCTTCTGTCTGTTAGAATCCAAAGTAAGTATGAAATGAAAATGAAGTTTTATAAATACAACAGTGCATCACGGGATATCTTCGAGTTTTGAATCAATTGATTGGTCAATTCAAATTTTTAAAACGGAATCCGGAATTTTCATTGGCTTGTGGAGAAAACTGGAAGTAAATTCCACCAATCATAGAGTTTTTCTGTGAAGGTTCATTTAAATAAACGCAAGCTGTCAAATCCTGATTACAGATATCTTCACATTTCAAGTTAAATATCGGTACTACACTGACGTTCCCTCGTTTATCATCATCTAGAGAATCGGGTAAATTGTCCAAACCGTAATCGGAAGTGATAGCATATAGGCCATCAAGCTATGGGCTTGCCAACAACGTGTTGCGAGGATTTTCTTTGATGTCTGTGTGATCTCCAAATGCGGCAAGTTGTTGTGGTATTGATTTTCAAACGGAAAATGTTCATTTTCTTCGAATGAGTAATCAAAAAGAATTTTGAAGATGTCATACAGTTGCACGTCTCCTAATATGGACCACGGAATATTTATAAAGCTATGAAATCACCAACGGTATTCTGGTCAGATAATGTGTTATGTTCATCCAATGCAACACCAGTAGTGTTCGATTTGGGTATGCGAAGATGGATGACTGATAAGTATTACTATTCATTCATGAAGAATTTATTGGTACCTTCCAGACTGGTGTATGTTGGGCAATGCTGCCATTCCAGATGAGGTTGAGCTTGGTTTGACAGCAGGCGTGATCCATGAAGTCCATCATACCACCAGTCTGAGCCAGAGAGAAGAGAGTCGTGTTACCCCAGGTGTCCAACTCTCTCACCAGCATCATGTGAGCTGAACGTTTATTCTTGTTATAACATTCAGAGAGCACTGATACGGCAACGTTCTCGTAATACCTGTAAATGTTTCACATGTGAGGATACGGAATGAGCACGTGAGTTCTTTACAAGTTATACACCAGAATGAAGCAGATTTACCCAGGATGAGAATTATTATTTAAACCTATACTCAAATGGGCACCAAATTACTTTCACTCATAATATTTCTCTTAAAAATTCGCGTTATATATTAGTTTGTCGAGGGCTGTTGAAATGTATTTTGTGCATGATGAAAATAAACGCCAGGCCAAATAATCAATGGACAAGGCGTCACCTAAAGAGGGTTTATTCATTCAATATTAATCGTCAATTGTAAGAATACATTTGTTGTATGATACTGTTAATATTCAAGTCTATATACGTATACAATGAATGTGTTGATTAACACAAACTAGATTTGTTTAAGTGATTAACGGTCAATTGTTAATGATATATGCACCAACTTTGCATGATCGATCAAATCGTCGGCGAGTTCGGCTTCCTCCTCGTCAGCTGCCAAGTTGGACATGGTTTTTAACAGCGAAGCGGCAATGACGGCACCACCTGTATAAAGAGATATCCATTTTATAAACTATGTTTGCAAAAGATTGGCTGCTGAAACTATGCTAAGATCATAATGTCAGCAAAAGATTGCAAGATTTCCAAACAATGATAATTCCTTATGAAAATGTATGACCATATTATATCTCTCGTCAATCTCCCTTAGCCATATTGAGACATATAATGTTTTAAGAAAGTACTTGGCCAAACATTTATAGAGAAATACTATCATTTTTCATAACTGATACATGCAGAAACTACTAAGTTTATCTATCTAGGAAATCCTCCCACCAAAATTAGAAAGATAAATGAAATTTCACAGTAGGCCAGACTTGCCTATGTGGTCTTTTCCCAGTCTCCAGAAAAAGTTTGCCATCTGTCTACGGTTGAGAAGAAGGGCCCAGACAAACAGCTCTCTCTCTGGGTTCTCAAAATCGGACTCATCTGTTCTCCTTCGCAGGCGCTTCCCTTGGTCCCATCTGTATCCTGCTGCATTTAGATAACATATTATGTTTTAGTACAAAACGAACATTCCTTGGGAAGATATTTATATGTGAACAATTGTGAAGCCCACCACGCCCTGCAACCAACCCCACTTTGATTAACGAACAGGCAGTGGACTTCGTTTAATACATTACAGGAACAAGTGAATACCAGTTTAATTGCCCAAAAGTTAATGATATGTCACACTTACATTCGCCATTCTGTTCTGGGTAATCATTCACCTCTCCCCATCGTCGGCTTGTCATTGCTTTTGAAATTTCGAAACGGTGTCCTACAATTGGACGATAAAAATGAAATACACCTAAAAAAAAATACGGGCTATCATAAAGACTGGTTTTAATTCATTTATCCAAATCTGCAATGGTCGAGTCTTTGTTTCTAATTTGTGTTTAGTTACGCTTAACCCGGTGCTAGGGGCAGTTTGAATATCATGTGTTTTGCACTTCCATGGTTTTAAAATGAAGTCACAATCAAAGCGTGACTGAGATACATACTCTGGAAAACGACTTGGAATTTCATTTGGATAGAGAATAATGGTCAGTGATTAGGATATTATGTACAAAACGTTATCATGTCCTGCTGGCATCATTGAAAACTGTTGACTGCTTCTCTGTTGTAGAAAACTATATCTTGTGTGCTGTCATACGAAATAGGTATTTCGATTATTGACGCGAAAATTCTTTCATGGGCGACGGCTGAATATTGGATGTCGGATCTGACGCTTGCTATTGGAAAGGATACTTAAAATTAAGGTTTGATACGTGTAACTATGCTATTATTTTATTCAAAATGGTTAGAAAGGACCTCTTCTTGAATACCACGGAGCAGATAATTGTTACGTAGCTCCGAGGACATGCATCTTAATTCTCCAGCTCCAGTCTTAAATGTGTTGGTCTTTTGAATGTTCAAATTAGACTAAGTAGCCTTAACATGAAACGAGTTTGTAAATTGTCTTTACCTCTGTACAAATTCATGGACTGGTCTCCCAGTAAATGTTGTATGACTTTGCCAATTTTGCTCAAGAGATCTTCTGATGTTTCCCCTTTCTCCTCCTCGCCACAACATATACCCATACATGAAGTCTCCTGAGGAAAACAGTAAAGGTATAATGTTCATCCGTGTCCGTCTTCAGCAAATTTGAGACAGTTTGTATTTATTAGTAGTAAGCGGTATACTATGGAAACATGAATATTTAATAAGCTATTGAATATGCACGAGAGCTCATCAACAGTCACGAAAGGTACCACTTACTACAAAGCCAAACATTCAGATACGAGGAACTGATAAAGAGAAATATTTTCTGATCAATGAACTGAGTCGTCATCAATATCGTCATCGTCGATAGGTTTATCATCCTCCTTCTGGTGTATATATGACATACCTGGAAATAAGACACGTAATTTTTCAGCAGCTCGGCACAGTTGTTTGGAGGATCGTTTATGACCTGCAAAAGAAAAAAAGGGTTTAGCTTTTAATACCAACACATTTATTTTGATCATTGGTATATTGTGTTAACAAAAACAAATATGTCTAATTACATTTCAAAGAAAAAATGTTTTGACATATAAAATATCACCCTTGAAAGAATAAACCCGATCAAACGGCATCATGTACCAAAGAGTTATGTACATTGGTATTTACGGCAAAAAGGATTATACAGTACGGTATTATTCACATCATTTACTTTATTGCTGAAAGGAGAAAAACTTACATGGGCATATAAGTTCCACATTGTAGCCACCGATAACTTCTTCAAATCGACGCCACTATCGAGGAATAATTGTACAAATTCCACACGATCCTGAACAAGGGCTGTGAACATGGCCTCGTATAGGTTGACATTCTGAAAGTTCAATAACATAGCCAAGTCAAATGGGGGTGACATATCAACTCAAAATCACGGAAAATTATAAGACATAATCTCTTTGCGTTCCGTTATCCTAAGACATTGTTCATTTGCTGAATGCCGTAATGAATGATATGGGACATCGAATATTTCATCAAAAACGGTTTAATGATATTTATTAGTTGAGCTACTACTTTATGTATGGTGTAATCATTAAATCCGGAAGAGCGATAGATGCCTATTGCATATTGAAAACATGATTTACCTGCCATAGCTTTCTGTTTTCATAGGTGAAGATTTCTTGTCGCGCTATGTCACAACGATTCCATGTCAGAGCCAACGATAGCTGTGATTCAGGGTCTGTTTTGTTAGCTGAAAACAGGCGATGGATAAGAGAAATTATAATAAACATTTAACAATCAACAAGTTTATAACTGAAAACTCCTAGCTCCTTTATGATCTCACGTTCGGCTATTCCGTATTGGCGGAACTTAGTCTCTCACATAGAACGCACAACTCTCCACCCATGGGGAGCGTATGGCGATCAAGTAGTGAGCCGGCTACGAAATAGTGCCTTTGGTAATCGAGCGATCCGATCGCATTTTATTGTGACCAAACGAACATAATTCATTCAAATTATACAAAACTATTTCTATGTTTAGTTGAATAATAGCAATCTATCCCCAGAACTCAGCGACTGGGCTAATTTCCGCCAGTACGGAAATAGACGAATGCGAGATTGGTTCCGCCGAAAATTAATTGTGCGCATGATAAGATAAGATTCTTTATTGTACTGAGCATCCCGATTGAGCACAAAACACATAAAAAGTAGAACAAATAAGAAAGTAAACAAGCAGATGCGACGTTTCCGTTTTCGCTCATAGAAATCCATTAGGCCAGAGGTCACTTTCGCAGCTAAAGTGAATTCTGGGGCTAGATTGAATAGTACGGTGATAGTACGCACATTGGTAGAGGTATTTGACAAGTATTTGTCTTATAACATTGGAACAGTCCTTATTCATTTACCTTTTAACAGAGCGTACAAAATGCACTTATCGATGTCTTTGGCTTCAGCCGCGTCCAGATGAAACACATTCACCTAAAGAAATATAACAAACATCATCAGTATTTCCAAATAGCGACAGAACCAGGAAATGACAACCTACTTGTTTTCTTTCTCTAAATGCATTATATACATATAGCGAAAATCGCAAGTGGCAAATTTAATGAGATCTGTCCGACCAAAACTATTTGGGTCCCAGTGGTCAAATACATGTATATTTTCGGGTCGGTGTTGTGATCAGGCGATTGGTAGTTTACGTCTCTATAGTCCTACCAGTTCTGTAACTGGCAGCACTGGCAGCTGCTTGGATCTGTATTTCAAAATTTAGTATGTACACTGTGGTTGCCTTAAGGGACAACAGTCCTCATTAATACAACACTGGAACCAACAGATGAAGAAGAATGTAAACATAGTACAACTCACAAGTTGTCTGTGCTCGAGTATCTCCAAAAGAAGTTTGACACATTCTCTGGCTTCTCTATATACTAAGAGTTCCTCATAATCGGACCAGTTAAACTCTGTCTGGAATCGCTGCATCATGGCAGCCACGAAACCTGGCGGGAAAGCACTGACATCTTCGCTGAAAAAACGAAGTAGGGTTTGATATGATTTAAGTGTGTAAGCGCATTTCCATGGTCTTAGGATGCATTAGGACGTGTTTTTGCCAATTTGGGGGTTTATAGGTCGCCTAAGTAGGTCAAATTTTCATAAAAAATAAGTCAGCTCAGAACTTGCTGGTCCCCTAATGCATGTTCAATTCAGAAATCAAGGTTCTAATGTCAACGGTTCTCCTTATTTTGCCGGAGAAAGGATTCGGATGGACTCACTGACTGACTGACTGACTGACTCATTAAAGGACAATTTGCAAATGAGAGCCTACTTTGTAGGAATTTGGGAAAGCGTGTTGGATTTACTGGATTACAAAAATCTTTATGGTACTTTACGTTTGAACTAAAAACAAGTCGTCAGAAGGAGAGATGCTACAAATGGTATTGCGATGCCTCCATATACCCCGGATTTGTATCCATCACCCTTTTCTCCTCCATTATTCTTACTTGAGCGGATTCCTGGTCATCTTGTAGGCAGAAGCTATGATGTCAGCCGCTTTCCCTGTCCCCTGTATGATGACGATTGGGATACGATTGTGAATCGATTCCCAAACCGTCTTCAGCGTATTCTGTCCGCCTTCGACCACCAGCAACACAACTGGAACGTTCACGCCTACAAAATGAAGTATTCTTTCTTTCAAAAATGATGTCCATATATACGAATGCTTCGTGGCAATACTCCATACCAAATTGTCATTCAGTTGCCCGCTTTCATTGAGAGGATTCACGGGAGAATTAGCTATGGACCGGCATCGCTCAGCTGGTAAGAGCAACTCTAGGGGTAAGAGGGGTGGTAGATTCGATCCCCCCCCCCCTGATGGATGAATTATTCTTTCTTGGTTGGGGGAGGGGGGGGGGGCGATACGTCATAGCAAATTGTCATTTAAAGATTAATTCCATGGTTCCAGTGCATGCCTTATGTAAATTTGAATGATAAATATGCAGATTGCTCATCTAAACATACAAATATTCTATTCTGTATAATAAAAAAAAATATTGCATGTTTTAGCGTGGAACACTATACAAGCATTGCATGTTTAGTGTGGATGAATATCAAGTTAGACATTTTAGATACTATTTCGCAAGTTACAACATGCAATATTAGCGTTTGGCTGCTCAATGAAAATCAGGCTAGACATTTTAGATACTATTTCGCAAGTAAATGAAATTAACGTAATCACCGTTAATTTACATTATTAAACTTGAAGTACTGGCTTGTATCCTGCCAGTAATTTTGTGTAAATGAAATTGTATGTACAGCAAGTTATTTCATGGTGGAAGGGAGATAACTGGGGTTAAACATGTAAAATTATCTCCCCCTTTTTCTGGCGTGTGCAACAAGTTTCTTCCCATTGGTCTAACTGAGGCGGTGTATTGACGTGGTGGTAAGTACGCTTGCGCGGGTAGACACGAGGTCTTTCGCTGGAGACACTGGACAGTGCTGTACGCACCCTGCTGCCAGAGATTGAGATTTTTCCTGTTCGCAAGTAATTTTAATTGAATTGAAAGTACTGTAAAGTATTGAAATATGGCCAGAGCTAAGCCTAGATTATCTAAGCGGACCCTGGCAGCTAGGAGGCGTGTAACGACTACCCCCGCTCGTCTCGATGACCATGTACTGGACCCCCCAGTCGCCAAGCGATCAAGGAGAACCGATAGGTTGCCATCTTCACACGAGTTGGGGGACGGTGGTGTTGGTGAAACCTCTAGCAACGTCAACAATCAACAGGAAACAAGTTTGCCAGTCCAGGGGAGCGTGCAGTCGCCTACTAGCACAGGTCTGGCGATGTCTGCACCAAGTAGGCCTGCAGGTAGTATGATAAATTTGTGTATGCCAAATGCAAGCAATGTCCCTATGGGACAGTCGGTTAGTTTTCAACCGCAACATGATACCATGTTTCTTCCGCGAAATATGATTTATTCACAATGTGGGAATGGAGACCAGTTTGGGCGCCATGCTGCCTTTAGTCCAACAGTCCCCAGCACAATCATAAGTGGAGCACATGTGATGCACCAGGCCATGCCCCCAGTTTCGACCAATCAGAATGACCGTACTCAGTTTGACCCCTGTGGCCCGGGACCGAGCATTACACGTGTGCAAACTACAGAAATAGCCCCTAGTAGCGGTGCAGGAGATTTACAAAATCAACATAATTTCCCCCCTGCCTGTAGTTATACCAGTGGCCGATATGATGTCGCGCCAGTGGAAATGGGACCATGGGGATTAGCCCCAACCATAGCAACTCAACCCACCCCACTGATTAGTGTAGGTGATGACTTAGAGGCTCATGTCCCTTTACAAATTAAATACAAAATCTGGGCGGGGGATTATATTGAATTGCCACTACTTTTGAAAACAGCTGAGGAGTTGAGAGAGCAAATTTGTTCGCTTGCCCTGACAGGTAAGGAGGGTGAGCAAGTTTTACTTAAGCCAAAGACTCAAGTCAAGAAAATTGATAATATTGAAACTTGGACGTCAGCTTTCTTAATTTTCGCCAGTATATATCTGCAAAAACATCCCAGTAAAGCTAGACAGCTCCTCAAATATATGAGTGTTGTCCGGATGCTCGCTTCACGTGGGCCTGGGTCGGGGTGGATTGCGTATGATCAGCAGTTTCGGCTAAGACTGGCTAGAAACCCTAACATTTCTTGGGCGGCGATAGACGGAGAGTTATGGCTGACTAGTATGCTTCCCAAACCTAATTCTGGAGGGTCCCTGGCTTTCAAAAACCTCGACAAGAAATCTCAGGTCTGCTTTAAGTTTAATGGGGATGGTTGCTCCAGAAGACCATGTAAATTCAACCACAACTGCAGCCATTGTGGTGGCACACATTCAGTGAAGACCTGCTTCAAGAAGAATAATTTTCGTTCCTCAAACACAGGAAAGCAACCCTCAAATGACAGGCAGTAAAACAGGTTTGCAGCTTCAGCGGCCATGCAACTGTGTATTTGACCCTTGTAAATTAGCTACTACTCCCATAAAGCTTGATCGTTTATGTTGTTGGTTAGAAGACTACCCCAAATTAGACGATAAGAGAATACTAGAATTGGGTTTTAAGGAAGGTTTCTCATTGCATTATACTGGTCCCCGCATTCCATCTGATGCTAAGAACTTAAAGTCTGTCAATTCAGCAGAGGACATAGCAGCCGAAAAAATTAGAAAGGAAGTAAAAATGGGTAGGATAATTGGGCCATTTGCTCATAGGCCTATACCAACACTTAGAGTGTCCCCTATCGGGCTAGTTCCGAAAAAAGCACCTGGCGAGTATAGATTGATTCACCATCTGTCATACCCAAAGAATACTGGAACATCAGTTAATGATCACATCCCCTCTTCTCTGTGTTCTGTCTCTTACTCCAAGGTTGATGACGCCGTGGCAATTATACAGAGACTAGTAGCCCTTATGGCCAAAGCGGATATTAAGTCTGCCTTCCGCTTATTGCCCGTTCACCCTCGTGATTTTGACCTGTTGGGATTTAAATTCCAGAATTCTTTCTTCATCGACACCGTCCTTCCTATGGGATGTTCCATTTCCTGTGCTACTTTTGAGCGATTTAGCACATTTCTTGAATGGTGCGTAAGAAAAAAGACAGGCTGTGACACAATGAAGCATTATCTTGACGATTTCTTTTTCGCTAGTGCCGCAGGATCTCCCGTATGTAACTATCTAGTTCGTACATTTGGAGAAATTTGTGATGATATTGGGGTACCTTTAGCCGACGATAAGAACGTGGGTCCCTGTACTTGTTTGCCTTACTTGGGTTTAGAATTTGATTCGAGGGCAATGGTGGTTCGGATACCTATGGAGAAGATAACCGAGCTTAGAGATCGTCTCAAGGCAATTAGTAGTCGCCAAAAAATTACTCTACATGACCTACAATCCCTCATTGGAATGCTGAATTTCGCCTGTAGAGCCATTATCCCGGGTAGAGCATTCTGTAGGCGTCTTATAGATGCTAGTATAGGGGTAGTAAAGCCACATCATCATATAAGGCTCAATTCCGGAATGAAAGAAGATTTATTGGTGTGGCAACAGTTTGTTGATCAGTGTAATGGGGTCACCCGGTGAGTGTGTTTTTGGACCAATATTGGTCTTCCAATGATAATCTCCAATTATTTACCGATGCAGCAGGTAGCCATGGGATGGGGGCTTATTTTCAGGGTCATTGGGCATATGGCCGTTGGCCAACAAATTGGCATGATACAGGTATCACCAAAGATATCACATTTCTCGAGCTATTTCCCATTGTGGTTGCTATAGAAATCTGGGGGTATAGGTTGAGAAACAAGAAAATTCTCTTCCGCTGTGACAATAAGGCAGTGGTTGAAATTGTAAACAAACAGACAACCAAGTCTACAAGGGTCATGAAGCTGGTGCGTATTTTAGTGTTGTCCTGTTTAAGAAACAACATTCTCTTTCGGGCACGTCACATTGCTGGAATTAATAATGAAATATCTGATTCCATTTCGCGCTTGCAGTGGCATCGCTTCCATCAGCTGGTTCCTCAGACAGACAAAGTTCCGACACCTGTACCTCAGTGGATGTGGAGCATTTAGAAGTAGAAGCGAGCCGTTTGTTACAGCATTCTATGTCACCCCGGACGTGGGCAGCTTATGACGTGGGAGTTACCTCCCTTCAGCGGTTTAGAGAGCAATATAATTTACCCATTATTTGGCCTGTCCCAGTTTCACAAATTATCCAGTACATTGCCGATCTTTCATATAAGGATTACAGCCCAGCTACTGTTCAAACGTATTTAGCTGGGATATCCCATAAGCATAAGTTAATGAATATCAGCGATCCAACACAAAATTTTATCATCAAAAAGATGTCCGAAGGCATGAAGCGCTCAAACCCAAAGGTGGATCGGAGACTTCCCATTACTGTGCCTTTACTCACTAAGATATCAGGAGTACTGGCATACGTTTGCAGTTCACAATATGAATGTGCACTTTTCAGAGCTGCTTACGTTTTAGCATTCTGTGGTTTTTTACGTGTGAGTGAAATAGTATCCGATTCAAAAGAAATCCACAATCTGAAAGCCATCGGAGTCTCTGATATTTTAATCGATAAACTTCAGGGCATGATCAAGCTTTTTATTCGCTTCTCAAAAACAGACCAGTTAGGAAAAGGGACAATGCTGTTGATATCTGACAGTAAAGACTTGCGTCTCATTGAGATAATGGAATCATTCATGCAAGCGCGATGTGGTGTGATGGGCCATCAGCTCTTTGCTCATTTTGATGGCTCACCTTTGAGTAGATACCAATTTGCCGCTGTGTTAAGGAAAGCCCTGGTATTTTTGAATATTCCAGTCAAGCAATATACAACTCACTGCTTCCGCATTGGACACGCAAGCATGTGTCATGCAATGGGTGTCCCAGCTGAAGATATCAAACTGCTCGGTAGATGGAAGTCTGAGGCATATAGGAGGTACATACGCATCCCATCGTATGATTAGCTTGCAGTTTTCATAAGCTTATAAATTTAACACTTTCTTTATGTGCACAATTTTCCTAACACATGTTCTTTTGAGTTATAGATTATAGAGGGAGTAGAAGCCAGCATACGTCGGTATGGATGGTCGGGTCCAGCATAATTTAAGCGGGTGTTAAATCTAGTGGATTTAACCTTGGCCTTTTCCGACAGCATGGAATACAAATACACTGGATGGGAGTTCGCGGCATGCGGTGGTTTCCAGGCGTTCTGACGGCCATCAGTAAGAAGTTAGCTGTGTTGCCTAGCCCAGATATAATAATAATTCACGCCGGGGCTAATGATCTCTCACTTGATAACTCTTGCTGTCTTCATCATAATATGAGCAAGGATTTGTCACATCTTATTGCATTATTTCCCAACGCTAAAGTAGGGTATTCGCATATGCTTCCAAGGCATGTACCCGGGCAAAGGCTCGCGACCCTAAGAAGATCGAGAAAGCCCGGAAACGTGTCAATCGCGCTGTTTCTAATAAGTTGTTGAGTGCTGGTGGCTTTGTTATTCGCCACCCTGATATTCTCTTGGAGTCGCGAACTCTGTTTCGACAAGATGGCGTCCATCTGTCGCCTATAGGGACTGACTTCTTCCTCAACGATCTCGAAGGTGCTCTAGAGGAGCTTTATTTGAGAGATGTGCGCGTGTTCCCTCCAGTGGACTATTAGTATTCCAACTAAAAACTTTAACGTTTATAACCTTACAGGAATGTACTGATATGGCTCATGGTTTTCTTGTGGCGACAAGTTTGGGGCGAGCATCTATAGAGAGGCTCGTGTGGCATAAAGATTTCATGCGGCAAAATATGGCAATTTTAAGGCATGTACATGTAAGTCATGTGTGGGCTTGGTTTGTGACCAGTCAAAGTATTTTTGGGGTGGACACACTTCTACTGATAACTTATGTCACCATGAGGAATTGGTGGAGGTGTGGCCCATGTATACATATGCTTTGTGGCCTTGTGTTTACAGCCTCGCTTATGTTACCATGAGTGGGGGTGTGTGATTTTACAGCCTCAAGTTATGTTACCATAAAATGGGGTGTGTTTACTTAGGCTAGTCATATATGCAATGTTGTGGTTGTATCGACAGTCTGAGTGTGGAATTGCCTTCATGATATCTTTGTCTTGTCGTTTAATAAAACCATGGCCATATTTTATTCCAGCACATTCATCGCCTTATTGTTGTTTATTGTATTCAGTACTGAAATAGGGTAATAAATGAAATTAATGTAATTACCGTTAATTTACATTATTAAACTTGAAGTACTGGCTTGTATCCTGCCAGTAATTTTGTGTAAATGAAATTGTATGTACAGCAAATTATTTCATGGTGGAAGGGAGATAACTGGGGTTAAACATGTAAAATTATCTCCCCCCTTTTTCTGGCGTGTGCAACAAGTTTCTTCCCATTGGTCTAACTGAGGCGGTGTATTGACGTGGTGGTAAGTACGCTTGCGCGGGTAGACACGAGGTCTTTCGCTGGAGACACTGGACAGTGCTGTACGCACCCTGCTGCCAGAGATTGAGATTTTTCCTGTTCGCAAGTAATTTTAATCCCACCCATTTCCCACCCATCTAACACATTTGGTGTATTTCGCTAATAATCGTATTGATAATTATGGTTATTAACACAATGTTTTCTCTTTGCAAATTTAAAATCAAGTTCTGTCATGGTTTGATGAGACTAGATATTCTAAAGAAATTGGATTAAA
>JAVTVY010002611.1:0-34164 GCA_036873755.1 Hanleya hanleyi
CTGACAACTCGTATATTGGTAACTGGTGGGCTGTGTCGCAGTGACAACTCGTACATTGGGGATTAGTGAACTGTATCGTCGTCAGATGAAAATGACGGCCCGATGTCGACCCAGCATCAACTTCCTACAATGCCAACATATATTAAAGACCAAAAGGTCTGTACAGGGGGTGGGCTTAGGGGACGAAACGTCCACCAGCAGAATCTTGCCATATACAGGTAAAAATTACAACGCATTTAAGGGAAGTGACAAGAGGTGCCGACATACTGACAGAGCCACATGACTTCACAGTATAGTCTTCTGGTTAACCTATTCTAAAGCACATACCAAGAATCTAACGATTCGTGATATATATTGTATCTCAGGTACGCTTTCATTGTACCTGTTCATGTGGCAACTTGTATGACATAACCACATGGCCCCTAGCACCGACATAAGGGATATTAGATACATAATATGTATGTATGTATGTATGTATGTATATGTAATAGCTGTAATACTCTGAAAGACGAGATACATTTTGTGTTGAAATGTAATAGACATAATGCCGAAAGGGCACTACTAATGCAGATACAAATACCCTAATATCATCAGTTTGACTGATACCGACAGGTTTATTTTGATCATGTCTCTTTCAGATGTCGAGTTAACTAATATCATATGTAAAACAACACATCTGTAGTTTTTCCAGACTTTGAGATATGACAGAAATTGAACCCACCATATAATGCTAAGTGAACATGCATTCTGTTTGTTGGATGTTTGTTCATTGCTGTCTTGTTAATATGTACTCTACCTTGATGGCTGCTCCGTACAATAAAATCTTGAATCTTGAATCAGTTGAAGGATTATTGCCAGGTTTTCCAAATTCATATAACATATATAAACATGGCGATGGGTCAGAATCTTTTTCAAGTCGTCCGATCTTGACCTATCTCGTATAATGTCGCAATGTCTTATCATAACTAGACCTACACTGAAAGGCCTCCACGGGCGTATATTGATGCCCACAAGATTCTCGTTCATTGTAAAGTTGTTAATTGATATACCTGGATGTAAAATTTATTATGTAGTATCTATCAAGGTTGCCAGATATCCTTATTTTATGGTATGTGACTACACCCATGTATTTTGGAACTAGCGCAAATGTAAAAGAATAAAATGTAAAAAACATTAATTTTAGCTGACTGACATAACTATATCAGCAACCAATATTATACAATAAAGCCAATCTGATAAACGGGGATGTGCAGAAGAACCCAGTTTGGATAAGGCCAGTAGCTAGAAGAATGTCACGATATGAAGTCTGAATTTGCATGTAAAATCTTTCCAAACATGTATATTTAAGACAGTTTTCATCGTAAACATCAGAGGGATCGATTCAGATGTGTAGTCTGTGGTGATAATTTGTCGAATAATGACCATGACCTCCGGGTGGATATGTGACATGTTATTACGGTTCTTACAAAAGCGTTAACTTTCAACATCACCATATTACTCTTAGAATGACGAAGGATTTCGAATCGCAATAAAGAATTTGTTCGGCAGTATTCTGCTCTCGTCCGTTGGAGAGCACTTCTGAGCGAAATACACAGCGGAACGGTCGCATTGATAGCTAGCCTTGGAAAGAACCTTTGATTCGCGAGATCGGAGGCAGTAAAACACAACAACCATGCAATTAAATGCGTCCCTTTATGGGCGTGGGAGTCTGCATGTTACACGAAATGTGGAGATAGACCGTGTTATGTAGCGATACGGAGAGAAAAGCATTATAGTATACATTCCATTTCCTTGTCTGGCCTCCTCGCCATGTGAAAATTGCAATGAACAACTGTTCGATCACCCCCTTTGATTAAAATCACCGATAATGCTCACTGCTTTCCATTCTGAAAATCAGTTTAATTCAATGTCTGGTCATATGCACTGCATCTTGGATCGTCCTTGCCTAGAAAATGTGCAAAATAGAGAAGATTTCTTGTATATTGACCATGTAATGAGGAGGATAGCTCATTCCATACTAAATATACCAATAGCATATAGAATATATTTGATCAATTGGAAGTAGAGGTAATATTGGATGTTGTACTCATTCCATGACATTTTTGTAAATATAATTCATAGTATAGTTACGCCATGGGACATTGGTTTCAGCAAGCCGATATATAATGCGCAGTGATAAATTGTTTCTATAGTCGGGATAAAAAATACATGTTGGTCACAATTGTTTTAAACTGTAAAGGGTTATTCTTTTTGCCATTTTTCATGATCTATTGGGGTCGCTACACTACATGGTTAGTAAACAACGGAAAATTATTATATGACTGGTGATTTTGATTTGGAAAGACGAACAGTCAATTGATTGGTCAACACAAATCATTCGCAGTATTACGGTTCGTAGTTGAGCGCTGGCTTTCAACGATTGACTTTCAGACACATCGTCAAATGTTCATTTCAAAGCAGCAAAGACTTTGCCCAGCACTCCTCCATTCCCATTCCACATGGCAATGTATTTCAACAGACAACAGAATGCTATAAAACGCAACAATTAACAACTATAAACTTCGAGTAAATTTGATGTTTTGCCATCTGATCGCGGCTTGACAGAGACCAATCATACCGTCATACACCGAGTCTTTGAAAAGCCAGCAAAGGTAAATTTGACGTTGCACTACATGCCTTGCTGGCTGAATTAAGTGTTTCAATATCTGGTCAACTCCATGGACGTATGTAATGGAAATAATCATGACTTGGATTGTACTAACATTTGACAACAAAATACCACCGCTTCTGTTGAAATATCACGCTTGATTAAGAACCATAGTAATGATCAAGAACAGTATACTTCCGAACAAATTCTTTATTACGATGGAATGAGCATTCGGATTCCTTTGTCATTCTAAAAGTAATATGCTAATGTTGAAAGTTAACGCTGTTGTAAGAACCGTAATACGGTTCTTACAACAGTGTGGACTTTCGTCATTAGCATGTTGCTTTCAGAATGAAATTAAATGCTTCCCTTTATCGGCGTGTGAGTCTGCACGTTTCACGAAATGTGGATACAGACCGTGTTCATCATGGAGACAGTTAGTGTGGTGTGTATAATGATGCGGACATGGGGCATTCGTTTCAGCAAGCCAGTATTTAATGCGCAGTGAAAAAAATTTCTATACACGGGATAAAAAAAAGATAGTATTTTAAACTGTATATGGATCAGATTATCCTTTTTGTCAGTTTCCATGATCTGTTGAGGTCACTCTACTAAT
Organism: Hanleya hanleyi; assembly: GCA_036873755.1. Lineage (NCBI taxonomy): Eukaryota > Metazoa > Mollusca > Polyplacophora > Lepidopleurida > Hanleyidae > Hanleya > Hanleya hanleyi. The sequence goes on from JAVTVY010002611.1 coordinate 3,264, forward strand.
GGTTAGTAAACGACGGAAAATTATTATGTGACTGGTGATTTTGGAGTGAGAAGATCAATCGTGTTTTCGGTTTACCGGTATAGTGTGTGTAACACAAAACACTCGCAATATTACGGTTCTATTTGAGCGTTGGCTTTCAACGTTAGCGGTTGTGTTTTAGACACGTTGTCGAATGTTGATTTCGAGGTAGCAAAGACTTTGAATATACACAATTGGTTCTACTGTAATCGTTTATCACCGAACATTAAGAAAACTAAGTATAAAACGGGTCTTCTCTCTCATCCACTTTATGACAGAACAGATGACTACAATTTCGGCCTCGTAAACTATCCCTTTGTGGACATCAATATTTCAGTGGGACCTGCATATGGCGTATACATATCTCGCCTAGTGACATTTGCTAGATACTGTGTTAAATGTGACGCGTTTAATCAGCGTCACAAAACAATGTTGCAGAAACGTACAAAACAGGGATATAACACCAAGCCCCTCCACACAGTTTCTCAAGTTTCCCGGGGCTAGGATCCGTATGAACCCTTTGTTTAAATATAGTGTATTCACCTTGATGAAAGGAGAGCGCATTAAGACAGCTTATTATTGCGTCTTCAAGATCGTCATGAGGTTCATATGAACAGCCAAAATCAAAACGTGACTGAGATACATCATTGTCTAGATGACGAATTTACTCGAATATCATATGGATTAAGAATACTGATCAGCGATACGGATTTGATATTTTTGGAACATCATGATGTCTTGCCGGCATTCTTGAAAACTGTTGACCGCTTCTTCTCTTGCAGGAAACTAGCCTATTTTTATATAAACTTTGACTACTTTTTTTTCAATTTAGAGCTAATGCTGTTATATGGATCGGATTATGGACGCAGAGATTCTTTAATGGGCAACGCCTGAATATTGAATGACATACCTGACGCTTGTAATTATGCTAATTACATCTGATGACAATAGCCAGTTAACTGATATACCCCATCTTCTTATCTCAGGGACAGAAATAGAATGAACCCTTACAAACATAAACGTGGGAATTGCGTAGGGAAAGTGTGGGGTATTGGTGGGCGCGTGGGGTTCGTGTGGGGCGAAGCGTGGTTTGGAACTTTCCTCGTGGAGATAACGTAGTGTTTGTGTGGGGCAGCTGTCCACGGTTATGCAAATTTAGCATAAATATGGGGATTATGTAGGGCGGATGTGGGGATTATGACGGGTGAATGGGCGACAGTTCTGAGAATTCAAAGTCCGCGTGGGGATGATGTAGGGCATAACTTTATCTGCTACATATTCAAAGTGTAACGTGGGGTTGATGTAGGGAAAATAAACTTCGGAGTTAATCGACTGAGTTGTTTGTAGAGATTAGGTTGGGTGCACTTTTTCCAGCGCTCGGAGACAAAGTCCAATGTAGGGAATGTGCCTGGCTGTGCTGAAAGTTTAAGTCCGGCGTGTGGATGATGTAGGGCAAAATGCTCGCCGTTTCCATAGCTTATAATAAACGTGGGGATTTTGTTGGGCAAGTATTCTTTCATGCATAGCCTAAGACGATAGTGGGGTTGAAGTGGGGCGATATTTTATTTGCACATATAGTGTGAGATAGATGTGGGGATCATGCAGGAAGATTGTGAACTCTGTTTTCTTAAAACAGTAAAGATTTTGGGCCAGTTTCAGTTCAGTAGCGGCGAAAAGACGGATCCGCCACCCCACACAGTCAGAAAACAGGGGATGGGCCATCACCTTTTTGGGGTGATGGGGTCTGGGCATCGCCCTTTTAGGATGATGAGAAAAAGTGACGACAAAATCCATCACCCTAAAAAGGTGATGAAACCAGGCCATCACCATAAAAGGGTGATGAGATTCAGTCATGATGAACGACGAGTGGCCATCCTTGGTCACCACCCTAAAGAGTTGATGAAATCTCATCACCTTTTTAGGGTGATGACAGATGAGTGGTCAGACAAGATCATCACCTTTATAAACAGCTATATCCAAATAAATATTGGTTTCCTAAAATATATTTACCTCTACAAAATTTCTGTAATATATGAGTTTCATTATACTGTAAATTGATATAATTGGTAAGTTTACCCATATTAAAATGAATGGCTCGACAGAGGTAATAGATATGAAAAGATTATTTTTTCATTCACTTGCATTACTAAAGGAAAATTATTTACCCCTCACCAGAAAGATAAAGATTGACTTGGAAAGTCTATGTAATACGTATAATCTGAGATCAAGAGTTATGCCCCCTGTCCTGTAGCTCTTTTGTGCCTGTGGGTGAATTTGGTTGCACTCGGCTGGAAGCGGTAGGCCCAGAATCTGACAGCGGGCGATAAAATGCCAAACTTTTTATGTTGTGTTCCGGGCTGCAATGCCGCTGTTAAAAAGCGGAACAAAGAGAGGAAATATCCATGGTTGAAGGATGTAACTTTTCACTCATTTCCCACCAGAGAGAAAAATGCGTTGCGTCGAAACTGGGTTCAAATGGTTCGACCCGAACCGACATTGGGACCAAACAAGTTTACCCGGATTTGCTCCTTACGCGGAATCCGGACATGAGAGATTTTGACATTTTTTTGCTGAGGTTGAAATTTTTAAAAAGGCACTAAATTATCAAGGGCGCATTATTTCATCTCAGAAAGATAGGAAACACAACTAAACACAAGAAAATATGATTATTTCTTTGAACTAACTCGAAAAATGACTTTGTGGAGGAAAATTGACCAAAAATATAGTGGATTTCTTGAAGTAAAATTTGAAAATTGAAGAAATGTATTGACTGTTTAACTCACGACTAAAGTTGGATCATCTCTTCGTTGAGGTCAAACAAGAATGACCTACTTCAAAATTTTGGGAAATAGAATGCTACACGTGGTCAAACCAACTGACTTGTTCAGAAAAATGGCGATTCACATCTCTTCCTGCTCAGGTGGACTTTTTCCGGCCTCGATACATCAACCCTTTACACAAAACTGAACACCTGTCAATCAAAGTCCATCTGAATGAGACAGTCATTCAAAATGTTGTTGTTTTGTGTTGTTGTTGTTGTTGGCACGTGTTCCGGAGGGTTAATGACATTGAGGTAAGCAAGTTTATGTTCACCCATTCTCATCGACAAACGCTTTCAGAACATGCGATCGGAATGCACAACCATTCAGGTGTGAGGGCTACTCACCAAAGTTCACTATACTACCATCTTTGTTGTCTAAATTTGATGTAATTAGACGGATGATCTGTTTTTCCGGAGTTTGACCAAATTATCAAATCTCGTGCGATTTCTCGAGAAGAAGGCGACATGATACTAGAGTAAGGCGGCTGGAAAAAGTACATCTCCAGGGAGATTTCCAAAAATGATTTTCTGCGATGAAACTGTCGAATTGAATATTTTGTATCCTAAATATCACCATATTTTACTGAATTATGATGCCTCTTTGATGTTTATACACGTTATGGACGATATCTTCGACATGCCTATTTGAGCGTATGAATATTATTAACATGTGATGGGTCACCTTGTTTGGGAAATAAGCACGCTGTCACTTGGTTCGCCCTGTGTGATTTTAAATCGCTGAATTCGATTTCTTTGCCAACAGATGGACTTAAAAGTACGTATCTACCTGTGTATTTGTGGAAAAACTGAATTTCATATCTGCTGTATTTTATTTTCTATTGAATTATCTTTATTTCCTTGTGACGTCGGTGGCAAAATGGCGAAATTTCAGCGGTGTTTTGTGTTCACGTGTACAGTCGAATATGAAAGTACGGCCGCGTGCTTCAGGCTAAATGGATAATTTTGCTCGTAGGATCTCCAAAATTTAGTTGAGACATTTTATTTATTTATTTTTCCTGGCCTGTTATATTATTCATTTTCTGAAAGTGGCTTCCGAAATTCTTTGTCATTTCGTTTCTTTTTTTGCTTCACAAAGGTATTGAAAACATTTTTCAAAAAAAAAAAAAATACATATTTTGTCATTTCATGTCTCATGGTATCATTGTGTCATAAAATTTGGTCATTATAATGATGAGGGGCGTTTTTGGAAATTTAGACTTCGGAATTTTTTTCGAAAATCTCAAAGGTCCTGATTCTCCTTACATTTTGAAGGAGGGGTTGGTCCAACTTCGCATAACCCGGTGCCAACATTATTCCCATGGAAGGTGGACGCCAAGAGACGGTTAGTTTCTTTCCTTGTGCCGTAGACAATCATTGTTGTTATATTTAGCTCTATCGCAACTCGGCATGGCTGTACGTTGTTGAACAATCAAAAACACTGCGAGCGGTTTGAGGCAAGTTTCCTGCTTGTCAACTGTCATCAATCTGAGGATTTGAGGTGGCGGAGGGGCTTGAGTGAGTCGACTTGTACACATTATTTTTGAAAAAAATAATAGACTTCTATCAACTTCAAGTTAAATATATTTATATATTATAACTTTAATATTTTTATTTTATTTAAATTAACCCTGAAAGACATTTTTTGAATTTTAAAGGGGGTACAAATTAAATTGAATATAAACTAAACTATCTAATGTGATAGTGGCTTAAGGCCTTATTTATTATCATTATTTTCAGCTCCACAGCTTCTTCAAAGGCACAATATCCAATTCATGTGCCAGTACGGACAAATGAGCAACAACCTATTGACCCAGTGGTGGTAATAAGCCCGGAATACTTGTATGTAGTTGGTGAAACAGTCGTCAGTGAAGAGGGTATGGATATCACAGAAGTGTTGACTAAATGTAAGTATACATAATCAACAGGTTAGGGAAAATACCTTGATCGGGGTATTATCCCTTGATCAGGGTATTATACCTCGATCGAGGTATAGGCCTGTACCTCGAATGGGGTATATGGCTATGTGAACTTCAGTTTTTTTATATTTATGGAAAATGTGGACATCCACACATACCCTGGACTGCATGGATCTTTCGACAACATATATGGCTTCATTGTTTCATGATTTTCAAAGCAACTTATTGCTCCGTTCATGCGACTAATCATTCAAATTAGCTACTTTAATATTTCAAAAATGAAACATGGCTTCAAATGACATATTCAGGGAAATTTATTATGTAACTAAATAGCATGCTATGGGATAATTCCATCCCAAAGTTGCATGAATGTAGATGCATTGACTGATGAGTAAATTAGATTAAATGCACAATTTCCTAGCATGCACGTACATAGCAGGGTCAGAATACCCAGAGCAGAGGTCTGTTTTCTATGTGCACATGCTAGCAGATTAGATTATGGGTCTGTCAATTAATCTTGATTTATTAACTAGGCATTGGCTCTCAAATCCTGCAATTTCCACGTGACCTTCCGGACATCGAAGTATGCCATCACATGCCATTTTCATTTACAGAATAAATTTCACCAAATATGTCATTTGAAGCCATCTTTCATTTTTGAAATATTGAACTGGCTAATTTAAATGATTAGTCGCATAAAACGAAGCAATAAATTGATGTGAAAAACATGGAACAATGAAGCCATAGATGTTGTTGAAAGATTCATGCAGTCCGGGGCATGTGTGGATGTCCACAATTTCCATAAATATATAAAAACTGAAGTTGACATAGCCCTATACCCCATTCGAGGTATAGGTCTATACCTCGATCAAGGTATTTTCCCCAACCTGATCAACCTGTGTTTCAAGAGTTATATGCAAAGCTTCCAAACACTTTTTTTATCAGGGACTGTTATCCTACATGTCCAGTGCAATGTATTGCATAAAATGCCCTCAGTGAGGCCACAACACATGCATGTACATGTATCATACATGGAAGATAATCCAACAATAGATAGTTGAATGAACATGAAAGATTATTTGATACATGATGTATACTGATATAAACTAATCAAGTTTTGACAATTTATAACTAAGTTGCACATGTTTTTGTTATCCGTCCTATCGCTGTACTAGGGCTGAATTTAATCGGATTTTATTGATTATATAGATACAAACAGGTCTGTTATAACTGCGAGATAAATTTGCAATGTACATGGAGTTAAATATGTTTAATTTGTCGATTAATATAATTCAAGAACGACTATAGGTAAATATGCGATATTGCTGTCTCAGACAACCCAGCTTCACAGCGAGCTGTTCCCACCCGTAACTGACTTTCATAAGATTAACTTTAGGAAATACAGATAAATTGCTATGAATAAAAATTCAAAGAAATAAAATGTATCCTCCAGTAATTATCGGAGGACAGTTAGTTCACAAAATACACTGTACTAAAGTTTAAGAACTTTTTGACATACAGAATCAGTTTATTAAATAAAATTGGCACCAGACCATGTAGCATTGAATCTTTATCCCAGTTGTGCGGGTCATTAAAAGTTGATGGAACAGCTGATTGGTTATTGTCTTTTCTTGTTCAGCGAGAGTACTCTATTTTGGTAGTATCCCTAACCAGTTCATGCAGTAACAATAATTTGCTACAGAACGTATACTGCCCTGATTGAGTTTTAGCTAATATAAATAATTGTGTTTGTATTTCAATGATCTATAGGAACAGGCAAATACTGGACCCCACTCATTGTGTGAATTGGTAACAGGATAATGGATTAGATTGGCTTGTGGACCTCATGTGAATACCAGTTATCCTCTCATACAAGGAAAGGAAGTTACACCTGGAAGTGAGGAAATCTTATAACCACTGTTTTGTCTGAGATAAAACTGTGACATCCTGTTCATTTCTAAGAGGTGGGATGTCCCACCAGTTGTGGGAAAAGGGGTGCCAAACCAGTTATTTGTAGCTTATTTTGAAAAAGAAAACAAAACATCTAAAGTGAAGTCCCTCAATTTTTTTTTGTTATTTACCGGGCATGTTTTAGGGCCAGTCCCTTGACTTACCGTACATTAGGGGTTAAGAGTTTCAAAGTTGTTTCAAATATGTTCCCAGTAACAGATCCATATTGCCTTCTGATGAAATGTATTATAACACTTTTTTTATTGTCTTTTAAGGTGGCTATGTATGGTAAAACAGGTCCCTGTTGGTACTGCAGTCTTCACGAACAATGATGATGGAAAAAATCACAAGGTTGTATTTTCTGGAGAAACAGTATGGCAACAAACTTCTCCCAACCCAGACCAATGTAGACGCACCTCTCCCAGGCTTTGTGTCATAGGAACTGGCTGAGCGACATAGTGTAAGTTGAAGTAAATTATTCATATATGTTAGGAGAACATGGGACACATCAGTTCCACATTGCCAAGGTTGGCGGCTACCCCCCCCCCCCCCTAGATTCAAGATTCAAGATTTTATTGTACAGACACAAGTCAAATTACAACACATATAAGGGAAGTGGGAAGAGGTGCCGACATACTGACAGAGCCACATGACTTCACAGTGTAGCCTTTCGGTTAACCTATTCTAAAGCACATACCAAGAATCTAACGATTCGTGATATGTGTTGTATCTCACGTACGCTTTTATTGTACCTGTTCATGTGGCAACTTGGATGATATGACCGCACGGCCCCTAGCACCGGCATAAGCGGTAATAGATACAAATCTAGAGAGCTATGATGGAAATGCTCTGGCAACTCGTATATTGGTAATTGGTGAGCTGGTTCGCTGTGACAACTCGTACACTGGGAATTGGTGAGCTGTATCGTCATCAGATGAAAATGACGTCATTTAACACAAAATACTAGTCTGTAAGGCCCGATGTCGACCCAGCATCAACTTCCCACAAATGCCAACATATATCCGAGCACAAAATGTTAAGAGCAATACAACAAGAGAAACAATAAAACAGTGACATGAATATTAATATTTATATATATGTTATATCTGAGAGATAGATATATGTCTGAGTGTTAATAACTTGTGGAAGACATTGTGCATTGTGGTTACCTCCCTTTGACCACTGGCGGTTGGCCTTTACAAAAGGTTAATACCAATACAGATGCCGTTTATACAGTAGGCCTACTGACACCTATTATGTAACATTTCGACAAATCGACTTGTCAAATAAGATGGATTAATACAAATACTAATGGTACTACTGATACCAATTATGCAACACTCAACAAGTCAGTTTTGTCAAATACGATAGATCAATACAAATATTATTGTTAGACCTACAACTGACACCAATTATGTAACACTCGACAAATCTTGCTCGTCAGACAGATATCATCCAGTGTCATAATGAAGATAAATTTCTCGATATCGGTAAAAGTTTGGAAGTCTGGATAAGAACATCTAATCTGACCGAACAAGTCATGTATATCATGGGCATATTTTAGACAAGACAACACAAAGTGTATCCCATCCTTCAGCACGTGGCAAGTATCACACAGGCGTTCTGTAACTGGGATTTTTGGTTTAGCATGTCTTCCAGTTTCGATTTTGAGCTTATGGTCACTGAGTCTTAATTTAGTGAAGTTTTTCCTATAGGCTGAATTTCGACATAATTTTAAGTAAGGTTCAAGTTTTATGCTATGTTTGAAAGGTCTAAAAGTTCGCATTTTGTTACCAGAATCGTTGGATGTTGGTTTGTCCTCTAGGGAGGCCTGAAAGCTTTGCTGGAAGAATGCATCTAAAGCAGATTTGACCTGAGAAGTGTTTGTGTTGTCTATGTCAATTGAAAGCTCCTTATTCAGATTATGTTTATAAAGCCAGCCAACTTTTCTATCAGACAAATACTTTTGTTCCTGCAAAGCATGATACACAAGTCTGTCAGGATAATCACTAATATAACTATGGAACTTCACCGACTGTACTATCACATCATATATTAATGGATAAATACCCAGTTCACTCCGCACTCCCCAACTGTGGGTGGATTTGTGAACCTGTAATAGGCGTTTGTGGAAACGAAGTTGAGTTTTTTCCAATAAAATTGTATCTGGATTCTTATACAGAAGAGAATCTACCCCCCAGACCTCACAGCCATACAGCAGAACAGGCTTAATTAATGATTGAAATAAATGGCAGCTTGTATCTATTGGGACGTCTTTCCCATCTAAGTTATTGAACAGTGAGTAAGATGCTCGTAGGCCCTTTCTATGTATCTGCTATGTGTTTAGACGAAAGTGACCAGTCCGGGAAAATATAACACTCAGATACTGGTAGCGATCAGACTGAGCAATCTCTTGATCACCTAAATGCCACTTATAGACAGGTGCTGATGGACCTTTTTTAAATATGACGACCTTAGATTTGTCGAAATTGACAGACGGATGCCGGTCTAGGCAGTATTCTGTCAGTTTATCTAGACAGGCCTGTAAGCCTGCTTGAGATTCTGAAAGTAACAAGAGGTCACCTGCGAACAATAAATAAGAAAGTTGATGACCATTCAAGTAAATAGGAGCACATTCATAGTCGAATTGGTCCTTTATAGTGTCAGTAAATATGTTAAATAGTGTAGGGGAGAGGGTACAGCCCTGTCGGACTCCTAGATGACTTTGAAAACTGGAGGATATCTCATCATCCATTCTGATATTGTATGTAATATTCCTATATAAAGAGGTAACAATGTCAAAGGTCTTCCCACCAATGCCATTGTCCAGTAACTTCTAAAATAAAATAGGCCTATTAGCGGAGTCAAATGCCTTCCGTAGGTCTATAAAGCATGCATATAAGGGGTGCTTATTTGATGTCTACTTATGTATTATAGTCCGGAGATTGTAGTTCGATGACCCCTTTTGAAGCCTACCTGATTGGGGCTAATTTTCTGAGTGTTCTCAAGATGATCTGAGATGCGACGGTTAATTACTTTATTAAATAACTTCCCCAGTGCATTACCAATAGCAATTCCTCGGTAGTTGTTAGGATCAGAGTGGCTCCCTTTCTTATATATGGGGATCAGAGATGAATTTTGCCATTCGCTTGGGAAGCAACCGTTATCAAATACTATGTTAAAAAGTCGCACAATATGGTCAATTACTGCTGGAATTACACTTTTAAGGAGTTCATTGCATATTTCGTTTTCACTTGGGCATTTGTTATTTTCAGCTCATTGAGGGCTATTAGGACTTCTTCGGCTGTAATTATATTGTCAAGATCAGAATTGTATGCCTCCGTAGCAATAATATTTGACGTGCTATTGAAGCCATTTGATGGTTGACCCACAAGTTGTACAAAATGGTCAGCCATAACATGTTTGTCTGTTTACAAGAAACACCTAGTTTTTTCACTAGTTTCCAGTAGTATGAAGCATCAGATTTGTCAGCCTTTTCTAACTTATGTACAAGGTCTAGATAATATTCATATTTCTTTTTGCGAACTAGTTTTTTATATTCCTTCTTGATATTGAGGAAATTTTTCCTACAATTGTCAGACTGGTTTCTGTTATAATGTTTGTAGCTATCTTCTGTCTTGGTCTTTGCTGCCTTACAGTCACGATCATGCCATTTGTTGTTTTTTTTTGAAAGATTTATTCGTTCTAACTTGAACAGAGGCTTTCGAATTCAGGATATATAGTATGGCCGTGAAACTGCCAACGCTTTCCTGGACCCCCGCCTTATCATTGGTGTATTTATGAAAGTGTTAAGCATCTCTCTGATTTTATTTACTTTAAGTGCTGTTTGCACATGTGTATAGCTTTGAATGTTCCAAATTCTTCGAAATTTAATTTTTCTAAAGAATATATTATTACGAGATCTGGGTGGGGTTTGGGAGTTATTTTTAGACGAAGATAGCTGAACAGTTGGCAGTGGTCAGAGTAATGAACTAGTGGACATATATGGAAATATTTGAAAAAATGTTTCTGATAAAATTATATAATCTACGGTACTCTTCCCATTGTGTGTATGGCACGTGAACTTGCCAAAGTTATCACCAGGGACTCTACCATTGAGTATTATGAATTTATGACTAGTGACCAGCTCGGTGAGCTTGGGTCCAAATGGATTTACAGTAGAGTCCTGGTTCATACGAGTGGTTTCCACAAAGTTGTATGTATGTAGATCTGGGAGGTACCTAACTTCATGAGACATAATCAATTCCTGTCTATCACCTATCCTAGCATTGAGATCCCCTCCTACCATTATATGTCCAAGGGATTTAAATCGACAAATAGTTCTATCGAGTTCTTCAAAAGGGTCTAAATCAGAATGTCGCTTCCAGTAAGGAGCATTATGTGGTCTAAAATACACAGTGCCAATGTATAGGTCTTTGTCAGCATTAATACAATCTTTGGAGATCTTTACCCATACCATAAGATCAGAGGAATATACAACTTTAACCTTCAGATCTGAGCGATACAAAATACCGATTCCACCCCTAGGTCGCTGATCAGTAGGTCTTCGAGATGAGTCATTAAAATTTTTAAAGGAATAACCAGAAATATTTACAGGATACTTAGAGGGTTGCCATGTTTCAGTCAACCCCACAAAACTGAATTTCAACAATGAACTAGTAAATTGAACATCAGAAAGTTTGTCATCATCCAAACCTTGAACATTCCAAAATGAACAGCTAAATTGATCCATCGGAAATATTATTATTGATCAAGAAGAGAGAATATTGCAGGAAGCAATGAGAGGTGTGCAAATAGAGCCTTGAATGAAATTATGTGTACATGCACACCAACAATTGTTAGGTTATAGGTTACTTAGATACATCATCATGCTTATATAAGTGGTACCATATGAAATTAATATTCAGTCAATTATTTGTTCTCTACCACTTCCATGCATATTTGGAATACACATACATGTAGATAGATCTGTTATAAAAAGGTCATCTGTTATAAGAAGGTCATGCATAAATCACATATCAATATTTGATCTTATCCACATAGGATCTGCGTGACTAAAATATTACAATGTAACACTAGTGTGAATCAAATATCACAGATCATCATTACCTTGATCTCATTCACATAGGATCTGTGTATTACAATTGAGTTCTGGTGATAATTAAGCAGATTAACCACTCAGACTTGAATACATTCATATTGGATGTTGCAAATGAAATCTTACAATTTAAGGCATATAGCAACAAATAGAGATATTTGCACTTCTACCTAATCTAATAAAATAAATGACTCGGTTATCCAAACCTGATATCACAGATCATCATTACCCTGATCCCATTCCAATAGGATCTGTGTATTACAATTTAAGACTTTAGTGCTTAAGCGAACATTGAAATAAATCTATATTAATCAATGTGATGTTAATTGAAATACTTATAACTGCAGTAAGATTACCTAATATAACAACACTACAATCCATGTCATATACAGGAATTTAAACACTTAACAGTGCATGACCTAACATGCTTATAAAAGTGATAACATGTGGAATTAATATTCAGTCAATTATTTGTTCTCTACCACTTCCATGCATATTTGGAATACACATACATGCAGATAGATCGGTTATAAAAAGGTCATAAATCACATATCAATATTTGATCTGATCCACATTGGATCTGCGTGACTAAAATATTACAATGTAACACTAGTGTGAATCAAATATCACAGATCATCATTACCTTGATCTCATTCACATAGGATCTGTGTATTACGATTGAGTTCTGGTGATAATTAAGCAGATTAACCACTCAGACTTGATTACATTCATATTGGATGTTACAAATAAAATGTTACAATTTAAGGCTGCTGGCATATAGCAACAAATAGAGATATTTGCAATTCTACCCAATCTAATAAAATGAATAACTCGGCTAACCAAACCGGAAATCACAGATCATTACCCTGATCTCATTCGCATAGGATCTGTGTATTACAATTTAGGACTTTAGTGCTTAAGCTATCATTGAAATAAATCTATGGTAATCAATGTCATGAGAATTGAAATAGTTCTAACTGTAAGATTACCTTTATAATAGCACTACAATCCATGTCTTATCCAGGAATTTAAACTTGATCAGTACACAAACTAACTTATACTGGCCAGAAGTTTCATGATTTGTTGAACAACTGTTTTGGATACAGCAGAGCCATCACACATAGGCTCTGTCTTGCTGGCAATATTTGAATATAGCAAGTCTTGCTGATGCATGTCCATTGTACCAGTACTTATCGACGGTGAGGTATTAGGAACCCCATTAGGGGCACTGTAATGGGCTTGTACCATGGGTTGGTGAGAGTCTTGGGGATGTGTCAACAGAGAATTAGATGTGGGAGTATGGCCCCCGTGATAGTCATTCCCGTGATAGTCATTAATATGATGGACTCCTAACATCAGATGAGACGGATCTTGGAGAAGACTAACCGGGGTACCGGTACTTGACATACTAGTGGTAGAACGCCCATTCAGGGTATTATAATGTGCTGGTACCATCGGCTGGTACGAGCCTTGAGGATGCATACATGAGGGACTAGACACCATGGTTGAAGGGCCCCTATTATAGGCATTATAATGGGAATGTAACATTGGGTAGTGCAAGTCTTGTAGATTCGTAACTTTAGAACTTGACGATGTTGTAGTAGAGCCTCCATTACTGGCATTGTAATGGGCTCGTAATTTTGGCTGGTAACCACGGCGGACATTCTGAGAGAGACGTTCCGGATATAGGGCACGGATCATTGCTCTGGCGAATACACCTGCACCTTTCCTGTTTACATGGATGTGATCTCTATATAAATGAGCTGAGGGTTCACCGAATTTCAAGAATCCCCCACTCGCATCGATGGTCATTACATTCTGATAAGTATTAGGGCAGGGGTTAGAAACACCCCATTCGCGAACCACCCTGCCCAAATACTGAAACGCCGCCATCTTGGTGCGGGGCGGGCGTGAGAGACGGGGGGTTCCAAAACACCCAGTTCGCGGAGCTATTACTCCGCCGCGTTGGTGCGGCGTCGGCGCGGTGTCGCCGCGGGCGCCGTTCGTCGACGAATCGGCGACGCGTGACTAACGCGCGTAACGCCCGCGGGCACGTGACTCGCGGTCTAATTATAACACATCGACCTACCTTCAAGACTCGTCTATACGGTACAATAAACGCGATGACGTGAGAATGCGATCGATTCGTGGAAATGTCGAGCTCTAAGGGACATATAAATAATATGTTTAAAACATTACCCTCCCATTCCGCAGACGAACATCGAGCCATATGGATCAATACCAGAGAAAACTCGTCGTACTCCAAGCCCTCTCTATCATAGCTATTCTACTCCTAATCATACCACTAATCGTGTTGTCGACGTCACGAACAGCATGTCCTTCTTGCGCGTATCAGACGGCGAAGGATACTCCTCGCGTTTACGAAAGACCATCGGGCGATATAACCGTCATACCCAACAGAACGTTATGTACGCCGATGCAACAAGTTACCATTGATCAACATTTGCGGGCTACTGTTTGCATCTACGCCAAGTTACTGAGGGTTGATCTACGCTATTTTATCAACGACAAAGCCACTATAAAGGGGGTGGTCTTAAACTACATGCAGTGGACATTACTCAAAGCTCGAACCCGTCTCATCGATACAGCTATTCATAACCTACTAGAAAAGAGGATTTAACCATGGACTGGAATCAAATGGTGAATGCCGTCATCTCTTTACACGCCTACAAATCTATCATCCATAACATGCTTGAAGACGGCGTAGTAAATAGAGGCCGCCTAATGTTACTACGTATCTATACATATTCAGTGTGTCAGAATGTTTCCGATACGTTAAAAGTTGAAATTTGGCATTACTATATAGCGCTATACGAACGCCTAGGGAGACAGTTGACAGCGAATCAGTCGAATGGATAAGTACATCGTCGTAAGCAGCGAGGACTCCAAGACGCTTTTCCCCGAGAATCGACCCTACAAATTTCGCGTCAGCTTGAATAAAAGCATCCATTTCGACGAGTCTTGGGTCATAACCTTAGCAGAAATATTCATCCAAAGACAGCCGCGGGTTAAATCGCGATCTCTTCTACGCTTGTGTTGTAATATATGCGGAGATTCCTTCATAGGCGAGGCGAAAGTACCTCTACTACGCTACGTCGAGGCATCCGGACTCCAGAAAAAACCGGTATCTAGGATATACCCCACGCCGTATTACCTACCCATCATTTTAAGCGACGTACGCTATCTAGAAATCGATATAACCGACGAACAGGGTGATCCGGCGATATTTCTCACCGAATCCATCATCGTAACGCTTCATGTAAAAAAACAGCTATGTCCGGGAGACCGTTGTACATCCCCGATGTGAATAAATGGATCAGATTTTATCGGAACGAAGCAAAGTCTGTTCATAAACCCTCGACATATTTTAAGAAGCAGAAAGGTGGAGGACTCGGCGGTAAGACGGGTGAATCTTGCATTATCCCCGTCGATCCCCATTCTAGAAACGTCAGCGAGAAGAAATTCAAGACACCGACTATTCAGCTTACGGCCCCCTCTCAACAAGTGGTCGAACAAGCCAAGTCCGAAGTCTCGAGAACGCGAATAATTAATTATTCAGTCAATTATTTGTTCTCTACCACTTCCATGCATATTTGGAATACACATACATGTAGATAGATCTGTTATAAAAAGGTCATCTGTTATAAGCAGGTCATGCATAAATCACATATCAATATTTGATCTTATCCACATAGGATCTGCGTGACTAAAATATTACAATGTAACACTAGTGTGAATCAAATATCACAGATCATCATTACCTTGATCTCATTCACATAGGATCTGTGTATTACAATTGAGTTCTGGTGATAATTAAGCAGATTAACCACTCAGACTTGAATACATTCATATTGGATGTTGCAAATGAAATCTTACAATTTAAGGCATATAGCAACAAATAGAGATATTTGCACTTCTACCTAATCTAATAAAATAAATGACTCGGTTATCCAAACCTGATATCACAGATCATCATTACCCTGATCCCATTCCAATAGGATCTGTGTATTACAATTTAAGACTTTAGTGCTTAAGCGAACATTGAAATAAATCTATATTAATCAATGTGATGTTAATTGAAATACTTATAACTGCAGTAAGATTACCTAATATAACAACACTACAATCCATGTCATATACAGGAATTTAAACACTTAACAGTGCATGACCTAACATGCTTATAAAAGTGATAACATGTGGAATTAATATTCAGTCAATTATTTGTTCTCTACCACTTCCATGCATATTTGGAATACACATACATGCAGATAGATCGGTTATAAAAAGGTCATAAATCACATATCAGTTATTTGTATCTAGGATATACCCCACGCCGTATTACCTACCCATCATTTTAAGCGACGTACGCTATCTAGAAATCGATATAACCGACGAACAGGGTGATCCGGCGATATTTCTCACCGAATCCATCATCGTAACGCTTCATGTAAAAAAACAGCTATGTCCGGGAGACCGTTGTACATCCCCGATGTGAATAAATGGATCAGATTTTATCGGAACGAAGCAAAGTCTGTTCATAAACCCTCGACATATTTTAAGAAGCAGAAAGGTGGAGGACTCGGCGGTAAGACGGGTGAATCTTGCATTATCCCCGTCGATCCCCATTCTAGAAACGTCAGCGAGAAGAAATTCAAGACACCGACTATTCAGCTTACGGCCCCCTCTCAACAAGTGGTCGAACAAGCCAAGTCCGAAGTCTCGAGAACGCGAATAATTAATTATTCAGTCAATTATTTGTTCTCTACCACTTCCATGCATATTTGGAATACACATACATGTAGATAGATCTGTTATAAAAAGGTCATCTGTTATAAGCAGGTCATGCATAAATCACATATCAATATTTGATCTTATCCACATAGGATCTGCGTGACTAAAATATTACAATGTAACACTAGTGTGAATCAAATATCACAGATCATCATTACCTTGATCTCATTCACATAGGATCTGTGTATTACAATTGAGTTCTGGTGATAATTAAGCAGATTAACCACTCAGACTTGAATACATTCATATTGGATGTTGCAAATGAAATCTTACAATTTAAGGCATATAGCAACAAATAGAGATATTTGCACTTCTACCTAATCTAATAAAATAAATGACTCGGTTATCCAAACCTGATATCACAGATCATCATTACCCTGATCCCATTCCAATAGGATCTGTGTATTACAATTTAAGACTTTAGTGCTTAAGCGAACATTGAAATAAATCTATATTAATCAATGTGATGTTAATTGAAATACTTATAACTGCAGTAAGATTACCTAATATAACAACACTACAATCCATGTCATATACAGGAATTTAAACACTTAACAGTGCATGACCTAACATGCTTATAAAAGTGATAACATGTGGAATTAATATTCAGTCAATTATTTGTTCTCTACCACTTCCATGCATATTTGGAATACACATACATGCAGATAGATCGGTTATAAAAAGGTCATAAATCACATATCAGTTATTTGTATCTAGGATATACCCCACGCCGTATTACCTACCCATCATTTTAAGCGACGTACGCTATCTAGAAATCGATATAACCGACGAACAGGGTGATCCGGCGATATTTCTCACCGAATCCATCATCGTAACGCTTCATGTAAAAAAACAGCTATGTCCGGGAGACCGTTGTACATCCCCGATGTGAATAAATGGATCAGATTTTATCGGAACGAAGCAAAGTCTGTTCATAAACCCTCGACGTATTTTAAGAAGCAGAAAGGTGGAGGACTCGGCGGTAAGACGGGTGAATCTTGCATTATCCCCGTCGATCCCCATTCTAGAAACGTCAGCGAGAAGAAATTCAAGACACCGACTATTCAGCTTACGGCCCCCTCTCAACAAGTGGTCGAACAAGCCAAGTCCGAAGTCTCGAGAACGCGTCAACGGGAACCCATAAATAGGAAGCGTTCTCTCCCTACCATCAGTTCACCCACGGATAAACGGAGAGCGCGGACCAAAAGATCGCATCTCTTCAAGTTATAACATGGCACTCCTCACCGACAAAGGGTTCACCGAAGGTCAACCTAGCGAATTATCGTTGTTCTCATTGCCCCCTACGCAAACAGCGGTTGAAAGTCGCTATGTTATCGACGTTCGACCGTCTTCTCAAATCTCGGACGATGCACCCGTCGAATTCCTGATATCCGGTCAAGGCTCGGATTACGTCGACTTGAAATCCTGCAGACTTTACGTTAAGGCTAAAATAACTCACAGAGATGGCACCCCTTTGAGCAAGGACGAAAAATGCGGCCCTATTAATTTACTCCTCCAAACTATGTGGTCTCAGATAGACGTCTCCATGCAGGGTAAGCTTATGACGGCCATGGACAACAGTTACCTCTATAAAGCCTACATTCAAACGCTAATGAATTTCGGCGAAGACGCTAAAACCACGCAGCTAGTGCCCCAACTGTATGTAGCCGACGAAGGTATTAATCTGGATACCGGAGATGCCGCATCCGGTCAAAATGCCGGGCTTACGCAGAGAAGGAAATTCATCGCGGAGAGTAATGTATTCGAAATGGAAGGAAACTTCATGCAAGATATTTTCAAACAACAGCGCTACTTGCTGAATAACGTGGACGTATACATCAAAATGTATCGCTCCACCCCGCAGTTCACCGTGATGTCGGGTGAGGAAAATCCGGCGTATAAACTGGTGATACAAGATATCAACCTGAAAGTCGAGAAAGTTCGCGTAAACCCCGGCGTGATTTTGGGGCATGCCAAGGCCTTGGAAAATACATCGGCCAAGTATCCGTACGTGAGAACGGAGACCAAAATGGCTTCCTTAGCCGCGGGACAGACCCTCTTCCGCTGGGATAATATGTTTTTATCCGTCTACCCCAGCAGACTGGTGATAGGATTCGTATCGTCCAAAGCCGTGGCCGGGGATTATAAAAAGAACCCCCTAAACTTTCAACACTTCAAACTGGCCAATCTCTCGGTGAATATTGACGGCGTAACGACTCCGGGTCATTTCCTGAGAACGCGGTATAACTCGGACTGGGAGAAGAGTTCATACACATCGGCTTACCTGAGTTTGTTCGATAGCATAGGACGTACCGGCGATAACTTCGGTAATTCCATAACCTGGTACGATTATCACAACGGCTCTACCCTCTACGCCTTCAACCTCGACCCCTCCTACGCCGCAGAAGATCACCTTCAACTCCTGAGACAAGGCAACGTACGTCTGCAAGCGACCTTCGACGAACCATTACCGGAAAATGTGAGCTGTATCGCCTATGCCGAATTCCCAGCGCTGTTCGTGGTGGATAAGTCTCGCAACATCATCTCCATCACACCATGAATATGGACGAACTTCTGTGCATCATTCGCAGCGATCGGTCGCTCGACGCTTGTGTACGAGGTGTGTACCCGGCTGACAAAATTCCAAACCACGTGTTGCGAACACCGGCGGCTTTTATCGTGAATACCGACGTGGCGAGTCTCCCCGGCGAACACTGGGTGGTGTTTTATTTCCGGAACCAGCGAGGAACATTTTTCGATTCCCTAGGACATCCTCCGGAATATTATTCGAACCATTTCGTAAAATTTCTCGAAAACAATAGTAAATTGCGTTATTACAGCTATAGTCAGCTTCAAGGAGATAACTCTTTTACTTGCGGTCACTATTGTATATACGTCCTACTTCAGCTTATACGGGGTATAACTCTGTCCAGTATCGTTACGGATTTCGATCAAAACCATTGTCATAACGATTGCTACGTATACAACTTTGTCACGCGGTATTTTTCACATTGTTTAAATAATTCGCCGAACTTGCATTGTTAAACCACTCGCATTGTCCTAACAATATTAATAAAAGGTTTAGTAAACCACACGCCGTTCGTTTTCTTATTATATTTAAAGAGGTGTGAGTCATCGTTTTCATCATTCGAGTTCGCGGATATGAATGGGAACGGGTGGAAAACGTACTTGTCGCGAGCCTACGTCGACCCGAAAAACCCTATTAGCTTCACCGGACTTTCTAAATTAAACGCCTTATTAAAGGCCGATGGCTATAACGTAGCGCCTAAAGAGCTAGCGCAGTGGTTGAGCGACCAGGACGCTTATAGCTTACAAAAGCCGGTGCATCATACATTTAGGAGGAACAGGGTAGTAACTTCGGGGATAGATTCGCTGTTCGATATCGATCTGGCCGATGTATCTAATATATCGGAACACAACGATGGTGTAAAATTCCTCTTGTTCGTCATAGATGTATTTTCTAGATACCTATGGGTGGAACCGTTACCGAATAAACGCCCAAACTCGGTGTTGCAAGCCTTGAACAGGATATTGGAAAAGGGTAGAGCGCCGTTGCGAATCCGATCTGATAAAGGGTCGGAATTTGTGAATAAGACGGTGAGAAGTTATTTGAGGAAGAAGGGGATTTTATTCCAGGTCACGCAGAACGAAAAAAAGGCGAACTACGCTGAACGAGTGGTGCGAACGATCAAGAACAATTTGTACAGATATTTTACTCATAAACAAACCTATCGCTATATCCATGTTCTGCAAGATATCGTGAATAGTTATAACCGCCGTCCGCATAGATCGCTAGGTGCCCTCTCCCCAGCTGACGTGAGTGAACATAATGAAGCCCTATTATGGAAAAGGCTATACGTCGACACGGCGAAGCCGGTAAAACGCAAACCTTTCAAATTCGAAGTGGGTGATACCGTCCGAATTTCCCATATCCGCTACGTATTTCAACGCGATTACCAGGCCAAGTGGACGGAGGAACTGTTCGAAGTAACCCAACGCTTTCGTCGGCAAAGTCTACCTATTTATCGCTTGAAGGATTTTCTAGATGAACCTATAGCTGGAACTTTTTATGAGGCAGAGCTACAGAAAGTAGTGAAAGACCCTGACGCCCTATGGCGAATAGAGAAAGTGTTGAAAACGCGTCGGCGTAGAGGTAAAGTGGAAAAACTGGTCAAATATGTGGGTTGGCCCGTGAAATTCGCGAGCTGGGTATTGGAAGAAGACACCGAGACGACCGACTAGTTCCGTTCGACATCGGTGTATTTAAGACGCGTGCATGCGTGGTGTACAGTCAGTCCGTTCCTCGCATCGATCATGGAGCATAGAAAGGTGATTTTGGAACACCCGTTTACGATGAAGGTTGTTGGACCTTCTTATAGCGGGAAAAGTGTATGGGTGGACAAGCTATTGCGAGGAATTAAACAATATGTGCATCCTACACCGCAGAAAATTATTTACTGTTACGGCAAATGGCAACCTCTATACGAGGAAATGTTGAAAGTGATACCGGGGATGGAGTTCGTTAGAGGAATACCCGCGAATCTCGGCGATGACGCCTATTTCGATTCCGCAGTGAGAAATCTCATCGTCATTGATGATCTCATGACGGAGGCGAAAAACGACACCAGGATATCCGATTTGTTCACTAAAGGATCCCACCACGACAACGTGTCTGTTATCTATATAGTGCAGAATCTATTCGAGGGGGGAAAAGCCTCGAGGGACATCGCGCTGAACTGTCACTATATGGTTTTATTCAATAACCCCATCGATAAACAGCAAATCACATTGGGCTATTCCAGAAATAGTCAGTACCCCCCCTAAAGAAGACAGCGGATTTCCAGCTGAAATTTTTTATTTTCAGCCTGGAATTCCAGTCCGATTCAAACCCTCAGCTGTGATTTTCCAGCAAAATTAGCCATAACTTTGCTGGGAATTCCAAGCTTTTTCCAGCTCAACTCTGATTTTCCAGCAAAATTAGCCACAACTTTGCTGGGAATTCCAAACTTTTTCCGGGAAGGTGAACTTCCAATCCGATTAAAATCCGCAATTTTGTCTGGAATCCACTGGAATTGACACCTTTCCTTGCTCTGTTCACTCCAGCAGATCATGTCTCCATGATGGAATTTCCAAAGAAATATAATATAAAATAGGTAAACATATAAATATATAATTTCAGGAAGTCTTGCTTTACCGATATGAGAGGAAAGTAACTCTGAAGACATTTTGTGATTCAATATTTCAACATATATTTATGCCATCTCCAGGAATATATACAATGAGATAACTCCAGTATTTAACAAGGTATGTACACAATGGAAGTATCAAGTCAAGTCAGTGAAATGGTGAGCATATAATTAGAGCATTTTCACGAAGTGGATGTGCTTATGTTTTCAGGAGAAATGGCTCCGCCGCCACCGCCGCCACTGCCGCCACCGCTTTAAGCGTGTAGGCCTGGGAAATTTGTCTGGTTGTGTTTTGATAGCTAGGTGGCGCTGTAGTCGGAGCACAGGTAAACCTTTCTCTGACGCTTGTTTGATTTCTATGAAATTTCATTGGAATTGTCTTGAAGGATAGGCAGTGTGCTGAAAAGGTTTTGGTTTAGCTGGCATAACTATAAAGGCCCGTTTTTTTGCATTTCTAAAAAGAAGTTTTTCGTGAAATGAAAATTTGCCAATTCGCTTGAAGAAATATTTAAAAATTGTTGTATTTTATAGTTTGCCAAGCATAAATATAGGATATGTCGATGTGACAATTCCCTTTCGGTGCAAACCAAATTGTCAGTTAGATGAAAAGTTTCAATTATCTGACTTATTCAAATCCTCCATAACCATTATCATGATTAAAGTTTTTTTTTCTATTGAACTCTGTACTATCTCCCTAGGGCTTCAGATTTCACCTGCTTGTTTTTTTGTGGTATTTGGTCATCAATAAGTTACGCTATAGACATGAATGCAGTTAAAACGTGTAACATGTTCTAAACAACTCATTTGATTTCCATGAAATTTGGGTATAATGATCTTGCAGGATAGGCAAAGGACTGACAAGATTTTGGTCGTGTTGGCGAAATAATGAAGGCGCATTTTTGCATCTCCAAATAAGATTTTTTTTTCGTAAAATGGAAATTTACTTCTTTGAATCAAGGAAAAGTATTTCAAATTTGCCTAACATGAATATAACATTCCCACTGTTATAATTCACATCCCTTGTAAGTTAAATGTCCATTTTTTTTATTTATTATTTTTTTAATTACATTAAATTCTCATGACTTCAGTCCAATATCTACATTCACCAGTCCAGATCTGGGGATTTTGCTTCATCATGTAGTTTCGTGATATTTGTTAATCATTGGACTATAGACAGTAAACTTATCTAGCAACATGTATTGGCTCTTCATGGAGTTTATTGTTGTGATCTTGTTAGACAGACAAAGGATTTCAAAGGATTGACCTCCCATATGGATTTTGCTACTCATTAACATAATGCTTTTATATTTCATTATACATCCTTTTTTACAGTTCATAATTTTATTAACATTACAGTTTTAAAATGAATTGAAAGATCATTGGTGCTGCTAGCACTGGTGAATATGTGGCAATGGGGTATTGACAGCTAAATATACATGTATCTAATTCTAGGTTAGATCAGACCCTGCTTGCACACAAAAATGCTAAAATGCTGCCAGAGAAAATATACTACCAACAGTATGGTGTGAGACTGAATTGCAAGGATTCAAGGAATTCATGGCATTTTGGTCCAATTACAAGCGTCTAGTCCGTCATTCATAATCCAGCCGTCGTCCATTAGAGAATATCCGCGTCCATAATCCAAAGACCTATTCCATTTTCCATATAACCGTATTAGCACCAAATTCAAAAAGACAATCATAGTATACATAAACATAGGCTTGTTTCCTGCAAGAGAGAAGCGGTCAACAGTTTTCAATGATGCCGGCAAGACATCATGATGTTCCAAAAATATCAAATCCGTATCGCTGATCAGTATTCTTAATCCGTAATATTCGTTTTAGAGTCGTTATCCAAAAAAGATGTATCTCAGTCACGCTTTGATTGTGACTGTTCATATGAGCACCATGAGGATATTGAAGTACATGTGTTCATACGGCCCCTAGCCCCGGGTTGAGCGGAATTAGACACAAGTTACGAAACGTAGCGCCATAGATCTTTCACGCTACGTTCGTACTTTGCTATCAGCATGCGATATGTATCGCCAAATTTGAGAAACTTTGAGTGGAGGCGCTTGGTGGAATAGCCCTGTTTTATAAGTTTCTGCAACAATGTTTTGTGACGTTTAAAATCATCACATTTAACACAGGATCTAGCAAATGCTACTAAGCGAGATATGTATACGCCATATGCAGGTCCCACTGGAATATTACTATCCAGATAGGGATAGTTTACGATGTCGAAATTGTAATCATCTCTTTTGTCATAAAGTCGATGAGAGAGAATGCCCGCTTCATTTTTGTAGAGATAGAGATACACATACTGTAACACTGATATTCAACTTTGCCTTGCAGGCCTACCTAGTGTATGCCTGTATGTTGGTCAGTCAGATAATAAAACCTGACGTGGTTGACTAATTGCATAATGCACTTTACATCAATTGAACGGGCTGACCCGAAGAAGGACGGGGCAAAAGTCATGAGAACGGGCGTTGAAAAGATGCAATGACCTGTCCATATTATCGTTTAAATTTCACCTGACAATATGGCTAAATATTTTCCTGTTGTTAAATAGATACTACATACTCCTGATATGAATCATCGATTGAAAAAGTACATCGGCATGTTAACTGTGTCTCCTTCCGGATATTTGTATTGACGTTGTTGTTGTTGCTGTTGTTTCTGGCAAAGATCCCCGAAAACTTGCAAATGACACTCACAGCCTCTGAAGCACTGTTCAAAAACAAGTAGCAATTGGTTGATATTTTTATAACAAACGTTCTGATTGGGCATAGCTCTCGGAATATGGCCACTTTCTGTCAGTGTGGAAGGCCGGCACATGGCGACGCGTAAATGACTGCGCTCTTGTCAAGCGAGTGAGAAACAGCAGCAAATATCTTTTTCTTCGTGCCGATAGGCATCATCATACCAGTCATAGATAGAGAGCAGACACGAATGGCTCAGTGACTTCTTTATTTTATTCAGTCCAGTGAATCAAACACAGTTCTAGCTGTATCGAACACAGTTCTGCAGATGTAGTTGGTTACATTAAAGCATATAGGACAGAAATAGAAATTAATATATCTGCAAAGGGGCATAAATCTGTAAAATATGGGCCGAGGGGAGCCACTTTCGATAGTTGTCTGACTTAGCACTTAAAATAAGTGTCAAAAATTTGGTGGTCGTGTCTGAAGCGGTTTTGCTTAAAATGCGGTAACGGATGGACGGGTGGTGGTGCCGCGAGGCCAAATGTGGTAAACAGTTCGGTACCACTCCTAAATGAGTAACCTATAACCTAAATTTGGTGGTCGTGTCTGAAGCGGTTTTGCTTAAAACGCAGTAACGGATGGATGGGTGGTCCGCACGTACGTCGTGCGGACGTACATGGTGCCGCGAGGTCAAATGGGGTAAACAGTTTGGTACCACTCCTAAATGAGTAACCTATAACCTATTCTGGCAATTTGTTTCCAGATCAGGAAACGCAAGATAATGTTTCCTAAACAGGGTTTATTGTTTCCTAAATACTTCTTAAACAGGAAACATTGGGTAGATACTTCATGTATTGTAGGAGGCTATTGTTTGAGACTTTGTGCAGCTGAAAAGGCTCAGGTCTCTACTGAGACAATTGTTGTCCCAAGACTTGGCTATTAATTTTTTTTGTATGCATTGTTTCGGGATTCTTACATGGAGTATGAACCAAACATTGCATGGTTCATTTTCACACTTTGGATAAACATCTTGCATATATTTATTAATCAACCTTTTTGGCAAACAGTATTGTCTGTTGTTCTCAAGACATTTTTCACTGATATATGGAATCATATCCATTTACATGTGTGTATGTGTGCTAATAATAAGGACAGAATAGACAAACATTGAAATTGAATTATTAGGGGCTGCATCAATTGTAGATGTACATGTACGCATTCTATTTTTATTTTTATTTCTTGCTGCAAACACAGTTCATGGCAACTGAATAACATCTTTATGCTGAACATTGTTCAAATAGGGAGTATATTGCATCATTATCTTTCTGGATGTTAAACCCAGATTCAGTCTATGAAGAACCTGTCATGGTAACTGGGACACCCTAGTTCAAGTTTCAAGTTTCCCAAGTTCCCTAGTTCCAAGTTCCCAAGTTCCAAGTTCCAGCGCTGTAGTTCCAAGCTCCAGTTCCCCAAAGCTCCCCCTCCGGAGTGTTAAGCTCCAGTTCCCCCAAGCCCCCACCTTCAAAGTTCAAAAGCTACAGTTCAAAAGCTCCCAGACCCAACTACTCTCAGATAAAAAGGCTTGAGGGGTAATAAATGACAAGCTCCATGGTTTCAGAAAGATCGCTACCGATACTGTTCAACATCTAGTACTAAACCTCTCGTAATACAGGGCATGTCGCCTAATAACATTTCTTTACAATACTTGTTTATGTTTCGGTGCATTTTTAGCATCGTTCGGTCTTTTTTTTTGTACCCGTCATTACCGTTCGGCGGTAAGTGTGCATAGAAATTGAGCCAAGCAGAATATTTTGATCTATCATATAAAATTGGCAATATTTGATGCTGACAGTGTACAATGTAAACTCGAAGAAAAATAAGATGGATTAAAAAAGTTATTAAACTTCACACACATTTCTTTGTAAACGTCGCATATCTTTTCTGCATGTAGACCCCTGCCGGCCAATAATTGAAAGTTGGCATGATCATTTGCCCCTGAAAACTTAAAATGACTCGAATATAAATGGTTCAGCTCTCGATGCTGGTATACAGAAATGATAAATAAATCATACAAATCTGGAGTCGGAATCAATCTCTTATGTTTCCTCTTGTTAGCCTTTGTTACACCCTTTATACATCTGCAGCATCCCTTGTGCTCAGTTCCTGTGTAATTTCAGAAAATGAAGCCTTTTAATGATTCACGGATATCAAACTACTGCACCTTTTCCTGGATCCAATCACGAATCAGCCTTAATATCCTGTTTGTAAGCAATTTTATTACATCCATATATCTCAAGTCCATTCAGATGAGGCAAATTCCATTATTTGATTTAGATAATTCCTGTCCAGAGTCTACTTCTCAGGGATTCCCCACCTGCACTGTCACAAAGACATATCCATCACTATTACGTACCCAAAGTTATGTTGTGTCTATATTCTGGATTATCACATTGTTTCATGTGCAGTCATTTAGATACCTGGCAGCCTTTGACTTATCTTATGTACATATTCTCACTAGGTCCCCCACAACCTGTGTAAACACGGTAATCTGCTCAAGGAATATAATCAGTTTATTGTCAATGTGTGTAATTCTAATAGTACAGGGGCGACAATTGTGTGTGCTGGGAATGGAAGGGGGGGGGGGGCGTCAACTTCACGCTTACCAGAACTACATGGCGTGTTTGTAATCATCACATCAGCCACAAATGGTAAACTATTATGTAATTTTATTGATGCAGCTCGGTTTCACAGAAAGCCATAATCATCCGATCGCTTGCGACCACCGATAGGTGGACGTCCATGGCTCTGTACAAAACAATTCAAATTTTCAAAAGTCGACAAATAGAAATACGAAGCTGCTCATCTGAAAACCCCTCGACTCTGGGCGCCAGCCATTCATAATTTATTCAATCTGAACCAAGGTGTCAGGAACACCAAGCTGTCAAGTGATCAATATACAGATTATCAATAAGAAATGGCCCGTAAGGTTTCCATCCAATCAGAGAAACCAGTATTCATTACATAAGTCTCTTGATGCATCGATGATGTATACCAAATTTTACTTCGAGCATTTGAACGGTATCAGATATAAACAGCATTAATGATGTCGCATAAATTAAAGATGGCCACCCATCCT
Source organism: Hanleya hanleyi (assembly GCA_036873755.1). Taxonomy (NCBI): domain Eukaryota; kingdom Metazoa; phylum Mollusca; class Polyplacophora; order Lepidopleurida; family Hanleyidae; genus Hanleya; species Hanleya hanleyi. The sequence continues at coordinate 30,950 of JAVTVY010002611.1, forward strand.
TCCCGCCACTCAGAGGGACTGATATGGTTATTCATTCATGCAAGTCTCGTATATGGGTAAAAAATCGAAACAATGCTGACGATTATATGAATTACATAACTGAGAAATCTTTGAAATGAAACTAATAGCCATCCATTCATACATATCTCTAATGTTGGGTGCTGATATGTAAGTTAATTGCGGTAATTCGATATATATGGGGTACCGGTATCTAGTGATCAAGAGGGTCAATGCGACAGTCCGAATCATAAGGGGAACACGACGGGTATATGATGAATACAAAAAATCTTATGACTGGTCGCATTTGTCATGTTTGTAAAAGAAAGTTCAGTCGCGTATCATCGGTTTATTGCCGATGTGTTGACCGAATAGCCCCAGTCAAATCATACCACGATACTACATTTGTTAGTACACACATAGCTCAAAAAGTTCTGTTTCAACAGAATATTTAGCAAATCATTCAATTATTTCTGCATAAACGCATGGTAATGTACCCCCTGTACTCCTTACTTACTTTCTCTCATCCCACAGCTATCCTGACGCGTATTTACGGTCTTCCGACCTCCAAAAATCTGATAAGATGGGCATTTGAATTTGAGAGAGAAGGATGGTCACTTTCTGTGACCTCATAGCTATCCCAGCTATGTTTCACAACAAAAGAAACAGATCGATTGTAAAATTATAAGACGGAAGTGTGTAATCTAAGTTCCTCTACAGAGGATGGATAGGACTTTCTTCCATTTAAAGTTATTGGCGATCTGTGCTATCCTGAAGGATGTTTTCACAAACTTCTAATCCCCCCCCCCAAAATTGGTTCCAGTAGATGTTAGATGCGGCTTATTTTAATCTGTAATCTATAATCAGTGAGCTCCACAACAATTCAAAACATGTGTTGAACAGGCTAGACAGTAACATTATAATAAGTAACATTATAATAAGGGCTGATTAACAATGGCATATGTGTTATGCCTCTTAAACAACCAGATGTGTATCATATCTGGGAGCTTTTGAACTGTAGCTTTTGAACTTTGGAGGTGGGGCTTGGGGGAACTGGAGCTTGAAACTTTGGAGGGGGAGCTTGGGGGAACTGGAGCTTGGAACTTGGGAACTTGGAACTAGGGAACTTGGGAAACTTGAAACTTGAACTAGGGTGTCCCATGGTAACTTGGGTATTTAATTATAGTAAACATTTGGTCTCTTTCCCTGTAATACTTTCCCCAAAGGATCAAGTAGATCATTGTGTGTTTAAAAGTCATAAAACTTCTGGAGTCAATTGCTATACATGTATCTCACAGCTTCAAAGTTGAACTTGGTCACTCATAGCCCTTGTAGCTAGGCCTATATATTAAAGTCAATGCAGATAAAACTGTAACTGACCCCAGAGCTGGGTCAGCCAGCAAAACATCAGTCTGTGGAATCTAACCTGTCCTCTGGCTGGAAAACAGATAGGAATCTTCCCAAATTTTAAAACTGTAGAATACTGGAATGTATTGAAACAACAGGAATCCGTGATATTTTGGCACATGACATTTCAGCACGCAACATTTTGGCATAAAGTAAAGGGAGAGACATTTCGGGGTGCAACATTTTGTCAATTTCATATGTTACGAATAACCTAAACAGACCTGTTATAATTGGGCAGTATCCAGGTTTGAGAAACATATACATGTACATTAATGTACAGAAATATTGGGAAGATTTTATTAGGTTTTTTGTTGGTGTCAATTTAGTTTTTGTATATATACATGTATATTAGTAAATTTCCAATCAATCAACCTGTATGTAACAGATCTATCTATACGTAGGCTGAGTGATGTTAAAATTTTAAATTATTTGTGTAAGCAATGCATATATAATCATTCTCATCTAGGCTATAACAATTGCTAAATGAGTTCTAAAAATCGGTGATATTTTAAAATTAAGCTGCAGTGCGTGTTATTAAAATTTCAAGTTGTGCAAGTATTTTAAAATCACGCAATGGAGCTTTGCGCAATTTTAAAATGGCGCAAACCAGTTTTATTTCCGATTTGCATTCCCATGCAGTTCTCAACCATATAATTAATCATTGATACATGCATTCTTTTCATTGAAAATTATATGGGCTGTTGTTCTTTTTTCCAACTTTTGTTGATCTTTTGCAGCTTCTGGGGTGTGCCAGTGTATAGGCGTCAAACTGAAGCCATTTATTGATTTGAGTCAAACTCCTTTATTTGTAGTTTTGGATATGCTGTCTCGTGTTAATCTGGGATTATAATGGGTATCTGGGATTATGAATATTGAAATCACATATTCTGTAAATTAACCCTGGGTAACAGCAGATGTGTTAATCAGTTGAACGTTCCATTGAATAATACACCAAGCTCTGATTACTGGTATATCATTTCATTGTTTTCAGCAATTGTAAACAGTAAAACATAGAAAATATAGTAGTGGTGTGAATGCTGAATATTTCATTACCAGAAGAACAAAACATACTAAATATTCAGCCCCCAGATTTAATAATACTAAAATGTTAACTATTAAAATCAAAATGTTCTGCACTAGTTTATTCTATTTAAGAAATTTGGTAATATTTCTATATTTTTTCCATTCAGTTTTAAAGTCAATCTCAGTAAACTCAGATATAATATCATGGAATATTATATCTGACTTCAGCCCTATATAAATCCCATGCAAATCTGAATTTACATTTGTTAGCCAATCATGTGGCTAGCTTGTTGAAATCACGCCCACAGTATACACACAGCAGCACGTGGACTAATATATAAATATTATCGGGAAACAGTATCCAAATATGGCATCATTTCCAGACAGATCCGTGAAGATCGAAGAGTTTGCTCCTACCGAAAAGTCTGGCTTTGTTAGGGGGCAGAAAATATCAAAAGATTCTGCCGCGCGAGATGTTAATCTCCGTGAAGTAAACGTCAGTCATTGTCAGAGATAAGTCAGAAGTGGTCATGATTGGCTTATTATGGGATCTCGCAGAATATCGGCGAACATTTCACACAAAGTGTTCTTATAGCGTTATGTCTAGATGGTATTCCCCTAATTTACCATCTTGGTTTACATAGATTGTTTCAAAGTGTACTGTCACTCTTCAAATTTATTTGAATCTTGTTGAAACCATGAGAATCTGTTTTAAAACATTTTCAAATAATTAAATCCGAAATGTTGCATTCTGAAATATATCAAATTAACTACTTTGAATGCATACT
>JAVTVY010002612.1:0-33718 GCA_036873755.1 Hanleya hanleyi
AGATAGATATATAATGTTGGAACATGCCGGGTTATGCCGTACTTCTGTAAAAATAAAATTATATTTCAATGTGATTAAAGTAGTTTTAGTAGTCACATAAGGTGTATCACATTGCTTTTCGACGCTGTAAAGTGACAAAATATGATGTCATGAGAATGACATGTATGTATTGAGACATAAATGTCATTCGTCGAGCTGGCATTAGGCCTACTTTACTTCACTATAACTATAATTGTCTGGCGTTGTATTCCGAATAAAGGAAGAGAACCCGGATGTGTTGAAGAAGCGTCATCTGGATTTTTTGGATATTTTATTGACGGCCAAAGACGAACAAGGTCTGGGATTGTCTACTGAGGACATAAGAGCTGAAGCGGACACGTTTTTGTTCGAAGGTATGGCCTACCGCACAGTCGGAATGACCTACACTAGCATTCACAGCCACTATTTTACTCTGTCTGTTCACCTCTCAGATCATATGGGCTCCCGCTGTCCGTCCGTCCATCATCCATTTAATTTAGCTTTTTTCCTTCACAATCCCACATAACGAGGAACACTTCGGCATTCGTTCCCCATAACTCTTGTCCATGACTCACGTCACAATCGTCTAAATTTTGCTCTATGTAGTAATTCGGCTGAGCACATCTTGAGAAATATAAAACTCTGATATTTTCCTCAATAACCTGCCACACCAAGCAGCCTGGCGTTTTCACTCAAACATGTATAACAAATCAGCACACACTCTCCATCATTTTTTTTCAAACTAAAAAAATGAGGTAATGATGGCTGATACCATTAACAGCCAATGGAGAGATGCGGTGCTAAAATGGGAGTTTTTCTCCCTATAGAAAATACAAATGTGTTTCCATATTTACTATTATAATATTATTATAGACATATTTTGCAATGTATTACAAACCTTGCTGAACCAACCAAGCATAATGTCCCATCAATGTTCACCGGAAGTGAAGTGTGAGTCTAAAATGAGAAACTTCGTTGGTGGTTTGTGGCACCGTACTCCAAAACGCTAGTCACATAGATCTTCATCCCATACACCCTGAATACGACACAGAAAGAAATGACCATTGTATTTGTGAATGATATTTATGCTGTTGTGCTTCAAACATATCTTATATTCTCTTGTCTTCAAAGGTCACGACACCACGGCTAGTGGCACCTCCTGGGCCTTGTATGCACTGGCCAAGTACCCGGATGTACAAGAGAAGGTGTGGCAAGAAGTCAATGATATATTAGCGGACAAGGAATATCTGGAATGGTAAGGATTATAATGAAATAGTGGGGTATATTGTTTTCATAAGGAAAACAGCTCAGTGCTCAGTGCTCAGTGCTCGTTCATTCATACACTGACGGAGACCTTCCTGTCATAGTTCTTGGTGGCCTCACCCAATTCCTTATATGTATCTCATCGCATATATACCAGGTACATTGATCATCTTTCGGATTAATTACATCTAGCATGTTCATGCATTGTTGGAATCCACCCTCCAGTTCACCATGTTTAACTGGCCCAATTTGGGTCTGAACATCCCACCGCTGCCACCAAAGATCGACGTCCCCGTTTCCCGAGCTATATAAAAGTTATTAAAATTGTATATTTTAGTATTACTTCTAAGTATTACTTCTAAGTATGCGTCTTCAAGTTTCAATATTTTTACCAGGCAAGGATTCAATGGCGAGTATACAGGTTTACGTGTCGAAAACTCAATTTCGATAAATTGGATGTAGCTCTTTTGGGAAGAATTTTGTGAAGTATGCAGACCCAGAAAAAAAGATTCATTGTCGTCTTTACTGCACATATGTGTTTACTATTTAGGATTGCGGTGCGATATTGAATAGCTGATTATCTTATATCTCATCTTGGTTGTTACATTTTTCATCGTTGTGATCTCGAGTCCTATTCTTATCAATTTATCCTCTTTTCCCTGTTTTTGTCTTGGCATATTCCCCGCCAGAAAATTTCATGATCATTTAATCCAGTCTGAATGCATACCAGTGCGCAATATTTCACCATTGTTTCCCTTCGGGCATGTCGGGCTCGCAGGTTCGATGAATTTTAGTTCGTTGTAGGCTATATGGGCACGGAAATTGACTGTTCTAATCTGAAGTATTAAGTGTATGCTGGACACGTTTCTCAGTGGTATATCCAAACATATTTTGTATATAATATCAAAAGATTCCAATCTGTATTTGTTTAAAACATCTGAAAGAGTGAAGTGTTGAAGATGCCGATTGAATTTCGAATTGAATTATGATCACTGAGATCTTTCCCTTCTACTCGGACGCGAATATCCAGAACGCTTCACCAGAAATATCACTGTTATATTCACAGGGAGGATCTCAATAAATTGCAATACACAACCTTATTTTTGAAAGAAGTGCTGCGGATGTATTCTCCGGTACCAATAGTGATTCGCCAGACCACCAAGCCTTGTGTTATAGAGGGCGTGACTATTCCCCCAGGAATGATCATACAGTTGGGCATTTACGCCTTGCACCACAACCCCGATGTCTGGGAGAATCCTGAGGTAACTAATGGCCATTAGAGGCTCATATGTAACCCAAGGCAGGTTTTAACCCTACCTGGCTTGGTGGCGGGGGTATGGTGGTGCAAAATGCCCCCTACCAAACTTCCTGCGCTATCTCCGGAACGACAACAATGGAGAGCATGACCCCCGAGCAGAGGATCATGGGTAAATTCAAGATGGCGACCACGTGGGGTTCAAAATTTTGCTTTTTCGCGATGAAAAGTGAACAAAAACTATTTTATTTCACATCATATTAATATTTACTAATTTATCAATAAAAAATTCGAAAATCTGACCGAAAAATCGACCAAAAATGCCGTTTTTGAAAATGACGTCACTGTGACGTCAGCGAAGCGACCATCTTGGATTTTTTTTACATTCTCTTGTAGAGCTTGGCCCAAGGATATGGTGTGATAAGTTTCAGCCCTCTAGATGAAGGGGTAAGAAAAATATTTGGGGGCCAGGATACGTCCCAAAAAGCCCAGGCCAGATAGGGTTAAACAAACTAATGTGTCAGGCCCAATTCTCGGCGTGCTTCTTCATGAACACGGAAGATCACCCACAGAGAATTTCCGTTGTGATATTTGAAATACCATGTTCAACAAGACATGTATTGGAAAGATTTGTCTTGAACCTATGTAAACCATAAACGTATGTATGTAACTATATCGGTTTACAGTGTTATAGACGAGCGGCCGGGACCCTGTTTTGGGGAATAAAATGCACCTCCCGTACACAGAGGCAAAATATATATCATTTGAAAGCTTAGACTCTCTTCTTTCAGATGAGGTAGGATGTGGTGGTAAAAACTATTGCCGTATGCTAGAAAAATTAGGAAATACAAGAACCATTGGATTGCATATATCTACTTTTAAAATGGGGGTATACGTATTAAAATGACTGTATCTTCACTCGTACCAGGCATAGGGGAAAATGGTTGGTGTCTATTGATTACGCAAAGGTTCTTCAATCGTCTAATATCAAAAAGTATTTTGACGGCATTGACCTGTGATGTCACAGAGGGGCCATCTCCAAAATACAATTAAATTGCGTCAAACGCACTAAAAACTATGTTAAAAGTGGTTCTAATGTCGCATTTAGTCATCGATCAAATACTTCAGCAAAGATTTGGTGCGATTACCCTTTAAATCCTCAATTTAATGAGCGTCATTCACCATGGTATATTAGGTAAAAAACACTAACTACTGCATTAGAGGAGTTTCTCGGATGTCAGCCACCAAAAATAAATTAGTACCGTGATTTAGATATTCAGAGTCATTTGACGTCGTAGCTGTATATTGTTTGTCAAACGTACACATTAGTTTGGAATTGTAATAGGGGATCGTTTCAAAATATCCACAACACATACGGGAAGATGCAGAGTGGCACAACATTACAAAATTGGCGAAGAGTGCTGTGGGCATCAGTTTTTACATGAATTATTTATCTAATTTTCTGACGGCATTAAATAGATCACTGCAATACAAGAACTTGTCTATAAACATACCCACTCTTCTGGTATTTCCCGACCCCACAACAGCTTGAGTATAGGAGTTTTATTATAACATCACTATATTAGACGAGCAGCGTTTTGCAAAAAAAAAACACGCCTTATTTTAGGAGTAAAATGCAACCCCACCCCCCGTACACACGGCCACGTCCGATGTCGTTTGAAAGCTTATTTTATGTACTTTTTTGTTAGACCGGATGTGGTCTTGAAATATATTGCCGTTACGTAAAAAAATCATTCAAACGAACCAGTATCGAGTCTTATCGTCACGAAAAAAGAAAGAAGGTGGGTTTGTTTCAGTGTTAATAACTTTATTCATTTTTCACCAATGCACAGTAGTGAGGTAGCAATTTTCTCTCCATTAAACAGTTTTGTTAAACTATCTTGCATCATAACGTCACTCGGGAGTTCTCTCCAAATTCCCAATGAAATATTTTCTAAATACACAATTATGGTTTCTTTACTAAATTATTCAATGTAATGAAATACACATAATTGTGTCAAGTTATTGCCACCGGTACTGTATATCATTGCATGAAAAGTACAGGCTATATAAGGTTTCTCACTACCATAGAGAAGAGAATATGTGAACAGAAAGTATCTGTCAAAATTATACTTTTTCAATGTCTATACTGTTTATCTAAGATTGTCAAACATCTGACTTCAGCAATACTTGATAAAAATGTTTCATGACTTTATATGTATATTTCACGGCTTTCTTTTATCTCTTGTTAATTTTAAAGCAATACCAAAGGTTATCTTGATTATCGTTGTGGAGGGGGAGGGGGGTCATCTCATAATTACTATTGCAATTTACATGTTTTCGCACAGTATGTTCTTGGTAACCTACCACTTTTAATAAGATTTGTGGATACAGTGTTCTATAAATTACTCTTTACAGGTCACTGATTTTCCATTTCTTGAAAATTTCAAAACTATTTAAGGGGTCATCTAAAATTAACATTCAAGTTGTCACATCAAGAGTATGTTCTTGGAAACCAACTTGTAGGGTTTAATATCACACAGGAAAATGCCCACAAACATACCCACTGTCCAGATATGTTCTGACCCTACACCAGCCTGACTATAGGACATCACTATATGTATTCATGTACCTCAAAGCAGTTGTTTCGGATATTTTGGGGAGTATATCTCCTGTATATCCCGAGCATAACTCTCAACAAGGGTCAAGCTTAATCATCAATACAATTAATATTAATGATATATAATCTCCAATATTATGACCTCGCTTCTCCGCACATATGTGCTGCTATACAGTATTATTACGGTTTGTTGATGGTGTCAGGGCTGAATTATCGCTTCTAGTGATGTTTCTCCTGTAGCGCTGTTTAATAGCACTGTTTCTTCCCTATTGTCGTTTGTAGTTTCCAAGATCCATAATGTCCAAGTTCTGTACAGAATTATTACTATTTTTCACCAAATGTATCAGGACAGAGTTCTCGCTTCTGGAGTTCTGTAGGTATTGACATATATCAATCTCAATTCGAGATTTATCTGCTTTGACCCATTTCATATGTATGCTGTTTCGTTCGATGTCTTTAATGAACTTGTAAAGATGGCTATATTATCAAGCGCCTCCACTCGAATTTTCTCAAACTTGATGACACATATCGCATGCTTATAGCAAAATACGAGCGTAGCGTGCAAGATCTATGGCGGTACTTATAATTTCAGTCATCTTCAGGGATAAATTATAATTTAATTATATTCCTACATTGTGAAACACCCTGCCAGAAAATACTGGCTCGGGTGAGAATCGAATCGGCGGTACGTTTCGTAACTTGTGTCTAATTCCGCTTAACCCGGGGCTAGGGACCGTATGAACCTATGTATTTCAATATCCTCATAATTTTCATATGAACAGGCACAATCAAAGCGTGACTGAGATAAATCATACTCTAGATAGCGACTTTACAACGTATATCATATGGATTAAGAATACGGGATCAGCGATAAGGATTTGATATTTTTGGAACATCATGATGTCTTGCTGGCATCATTGAAAACTGTTGACCGCTTCTGTCTTGCAGGAAATCGGCCTAGTTTTACGTATATTATGATTTATCCTATTAATTTAGCGCCAATGTTATTATATGAATTAGGCCATTGGATTATAGACGCGGAAATTCTTTAATGGACGACGGCTGAATATTGAATGACGGACTAGGCGCTTGTATTCCACAGTTTTCAAGGTCGATACTTTAGAAAAATACCAAACTAAATTCGAGATTCATCTGCTTTGAATCATTTCATGAGTACTCAGCGCTGTCTTCCGTAGTTACCAAGGTCCGTAAGGTCCGATTTTTTACCTCCGTCGATCAGACGGAGGTCTAGGAGCGCAACGTGAAATCTCCCGCCAAATAATTGTCATATGGGGAACCCACGACTCATAGTATTTCCAATAGGGATCGTCATGGTTCCCGACGAAATCTTGAATCTTTTCTTTGGACACAATTAAAATAACGGGGTTCCCCATTGCAATGCATTGCAGTGGGCCTTGCTTCTGTAGTCGGGTTCCACCTCAATCTCGAAACCAGAGCAAAATGGTACATCTTCAGAAAATTTATGACCTAGGCCTATCCCAAAGTTCACAAGATCATTATTGTTCAGCATCATCAGATAAACAAGAATAGTACGATCAGACAACATGCAGGCGAAAATACTGTATAATTGACGTAATTCATTGTTTTCAATGCAGAATCTAGGTCAACTAAATTTATAATGTCTGCTGCTTCAAACGAGTAGGCCTACAAGTACGTTCAGTTTTATTTTTTTAACAACAAAACTTGCATAATGTTAGCAACAAAAGTACATATCATTGGGCGTATGAACAGTACTATCTATTGAATGAAGAACAGAAATGCTGCAAATGCCCTGACCTGATGTACATGTCACGCTAAGAACCTTGGAATAGGTCATAAATTTCCCGAAGATGTACCGTCTTGCGGCACACATTCATCTCCTCGTGGGTTCGTCCGTTTGTGTGAATTGTGTACCTGTCATTCACTTTGTAAGTTACTACAGTCTGATAAAACTGGTGTTGATAATTGTAATCTTTATTGGTAATGATCATTGACACAAAATATCTCCTCCAAGCAGCACGCAAATTGCGTGTTTTACGGTTTCCAGGGGCAACGTTTTGAAGGGGGATAACTCCGCTCAATACTTCTAGAGCACTTGTACAAAGTTGTCTCCCTTGGTATTTTTTTTCTAGCTTTGTTGTCTTATCAGTTCTAATATGTTTTTTTAACTTGTTCAAACGATATAAAGATGAACAATTATTCTGAAATTAATTTGAGGGATTCTCCAATCCAATCAAGATTTTGCAGAACTAGAACACTTTTCAGCTATTTCATTTAATTTTTTGGGGGTCTTTTTTTTGTCTTCGTTTTTTTTTGTCTTTGTTTTTTTTTCATTCTGGCTTTAGTGAGTCTGTATGACAAAAAAGAGCAATAAACCTGATTCTTTTAATTTCTGTTTCGTAGAATGAAAGAAAACGTGAATTTATTTTCAAATAAAAAAGTTCATCATTCTGTGCTTTTGAAACATTCTGTCAATTTGGAACCTGCTTTGATTTTTGAGTTGTAAGTTGGTGCAGTGATCTCAATGTACATCATCATCATAATAAAGGAGTTAATTGTTCATCTTGAGCTTGACTAGTTTTGATCCATATCACCTAACGGTCTCAAAATTCTTCCTGGCAATGTATAATGTAATAGCTGATTTGAAGCGTCCATTGAGTCTGGAAAAAGACTTGATAGGTCTTGAAAAAGGTATGGAAAAGGTCTGGAATTTTGAAATCCCCAAGGTGTGGGAACCCTGTCGTTTTCTTTCAGTTGATGATACCCACCAGCCTGGTTGTTCAAAAACAGTTATTCTAAATTTTGCTGATAAATTATATTTCCGGGGGGGGGGGGCGCTTTATCTTGGCATTTGGCAGTTGAATAATGGTTTGATTTTGCAGAAGCACCAATTGATCTACCTGCGTGAGTCTGTAAACTTATTTAATAAAGCTGATAAATAATATACATATGCTTTTCTTTTCATTTATCCTAACAGTTTAGTGACATCCACATTGTGTGCTGTGATACTTGTTGATGAAGAATAATTTGCTTGTTAAGCCCTGATAATATTCTGAAAACTTATTCTGAATTGTAGCTGAAACAAAGGAGTGTCTACATTCCACATGTAGGCCTACATTATTGAGATTTTTGACTGATAGCATGGATGGAACCTTTCTCAATCTTGTTTTGTAGTTTTAAGCCCTGGACATACCACTGAGCATTTATTTGCCATACGATCACATTTCACATACTTTGTTCAGCCCCGTGATCTGAAACCAAACAGACAGTATCACTAGATGAAACAAGGAGAACATGATATACATTTCAGGTTTTACCAATGCCAAATGACTTGAACAGAAGACAATTAGACAAAAGAAAATCAATAAATATATCAATAAATAATAAATTACATAGAAAATTTTCTTGTCTTTGCAAGGGGGACATCAGACACACTGACAACACAGACCATTCATTCAAATTTCGCCTTCCATTGGGGAGGCAGAAATATTCCTCAAACACAGTATACATATTCTCTCTTGTGATAAACATTACGCATGTAATGATGACCGGCAGAGTGATACATGTGTCAATCGGTCAGACATTTTCAAGGATGCCCAGTTTTAACTTAAAACAACCATGCCGGACTTCATTCCTTATCTCAGAATAATTGGATCTAACTTTTACAAAACCTGCAGCCCCCAATAGCTCCTGGATCTAGACCACATAAATGAAGGGATCTAGTTTATCGGTGCTATGGCAAAAATATCATGTAGAATGGGATTGTGTGGATAATATCAGATTCATGAAAGTTGAAGTCCTGCAGCATGCTCCACAAATATCATCAAAGGTCACAAAACTTTCTGGTCTGCGCCAGTGTGGATCTATACTTGTTTTGTTTTTTACAAAATTATCTCCCTTGACCAGGTGAGGACTTGAATGTGTCTGAAATGATTTAGCTTCTAGAAATAAAGACTTCATTTCCTGAGTAGAGATAAAAATCGAACATATTTTGATTATTTTAGTCAAATTTCAATTCCACTTCTGGTATATGTACATGTATAAAATACATACAGAATGAACTGCATACAGAATAACACAAAGAACAGGTATATGTATCTCATTACATTCTTAACCAAAGATCAATACCTGGGTGATATTACAACAATACCATGGTGTTATATATTGCTATGATTGGCTTAACTTTAGCTGCTGATATTTCTAATTTGAGCGTAATGGGCAATCATACTAAATTTATTTTCATAATTTCATTTATTTTCACAATAAGCAACATAATCGAGATTAGCAAGTGAAGTTTTACAACATAATATAATACGCATCATGGATCTCCTTCAGTTTAGTGTAGACATATATACCCTTGGATATCTGTTACCCTGATTCAGTCATAATATTGTCTGTATTATATTGATGTCGACAAGGAATATACATAATTATTTCATAGTATTATTAATTGTATGTTGTTTATGATTAGCATGAACTTTTTATTCGCTGGAATCCAACCATTTGTTCCATATGGGCAATATTCTCATCAGCCATCACCATTCAATATGAATGTGATACATGTACAAGTCCATGGTAATTGATACATTATGGTGAAGGTGACGTGTCACACCAGTATACAAAATTATTCCGAGCTCATTGAATCAGTACATGATGCTGAGACAGATCAGAACGGAATGTCGGTAAAATCAGATGTGTTTTGTAGAGGATTCTGTCAATGAGGATGCTATACTGTACACATACATAATATGAAGTGTTGATGTGTAGGGCCTATAGCATAAAATCACAAGCAAGTTGGTAAAACTAGGCACACAGGGTCTCATTTCTGACGCTAACGTGTTGATTTGGATGGGGGTGTCCTCTCATGGGGAGGTGTGGGTGGGAAGGGGCCTAATGTCTCAAGCAGTATTCCAGGTTTTCCATCAATATACTCTATTCCATACCGCAATATTCCAAGCACGTGAAATCAAAGAAATATTATTTGCGGGGAATGTGGCTTCCACATCCCTAGCTGGACATGCTAGTGGGGAACCCTCAATCTCACGTTAATTACCATTGGTGAAGTTAACGTCAACAAATGCAAAATTGAGCTTGGCATCCGGCCCTATGCTATTCAGTGATGTACTATTCCCCTACTGATCCTGTTGCCTCGACGGAGGTCTTTGCGCTCATTCAGCGCTTGCTTTCATTATTATTACTGCTTTATCATATGTGTCAGAACAGAATTCTCGCTTATGGAGTTCTGTAGGTATTGAAAAATACCAATCTCAATTCGAGGTTTTCTGTTTTGACACAATAACATAGCCATGTTACTGGAGTGTTTCGCCCCTGAATACGGATTCTACCTACAAGTGGCCATATGCTCACATGATCTTGCTCGTATGTCTTTCGTATAACGATTCTGGCATGATGCGAGACATACATCAGAATAATACCGCTGAGATCCATAGTAGTGTTAAAGTAGTAAGAATACTGTTCATCAGCCGTGCCTATAGCTCCTGTTAACGACGGACCTCCAGTACAGAAGAGAGACAACAATAATGACGACTTGGCTCCACTATAAGAAACAGCGCTGTTTAAGAAAACACATGAAATGTGTAAATCCAATAAAATCGAATTGAGACTAGTATTTTTCAATACCTACAAAAGATCATCAGCGAAAATTTTGTCCCGACACCTCTGATAATAAAACAGTAATAATTCTGTACAGAACTTGGGCCTTATGTACCTTGAAAACCACAGAAGATATTAGAAGAAATAGTACTGGTAAACAGCGTACACATGAAAGGTGTCAAAGCAGATAAATCTCTTGAGATTGGTATGTTGCAATACCTACTGCAGAAATATCGCTAGGAGCGATAATTCTGCCCTGACCCCATGTCCGAAACAGAATAAGAGAGATAATAATATTGGAGATTATATATAATAAATATTAATAGGTCAGTCGCGAGATGGAAGTCTCTAACGACAAAAAGCGAGACCAGTATTACCCAGTGCCTAACCTCGACCTGGCGTCACGTGGGCAATGGCGTCCTTTTGCGCCTATCATGATGACCAGGATGTGGGTATACCTTCTCGGAGGGTTCTCTGCTGAAAATGGAGTTCGCCAAGGAGGAATTCTGTCTCCTCTGTTCTTTAATGTCTACATACGTGAACTCGACATAAAAATATATCGGTCCAATTTAGGATGTAATGTAGCCGGAGTTTTCTTCAGCCACGCTGAGGACTTATGCCTTATTAGTCCCTCTGCCAAGGGCCTTTAGAATCCACTTGACATATGATATTTTTGCGACTGACAATAATATTGCTTCATCATTAAGAAATGCTTATGCATGTGTTTTCGTCCAATAAAATTCAATGACCTGAGAGCACACTCTGTTAACCCTACCTGGCCTGGGGGCCATAATCCTACCAAACTTTCTGCACTATTTCCGGAACGGCAAAAAATAGAGAGCTGAAACTCCGTGACTTTATAGTTTATCTTATTGGGGTCATTTCGAGCCTATTTGAATAACCCCCGAGCAGCGGATCATGGGTAAATTCAAGATGGTGGCCACGTGGGGTACCAGAAAAGTGATAATTTTGTCATATTTCTTCAAAATTTCTGCTTTTCCGCGATGAAAAGTGGGCAAAAACTATTTTATTTCATGTCACATTAATATTTGCTAAATTTTCATGCAATTTTTGTGGAGAAATTACAAAAATAAAAAATGACGTCACTGTGACGTCATCAAAGCGGCCATCTTGGATTTTTTACATTTTCTGGTAGAGCTTGACCCAAGGGTATAGTGTAATAAGTTTCAGCCCCCTAGGTCAAGGGGTAAGAAAAATAATTCAGGGTTAAACTGTCTGGCTCACAGCTGAATTACATTGACAACGCCAAATATCTTGATCATTTTATCTTCAACGATCTCACTGACAGTTATGATATGTCTGTGCAAACTAGAACATTATGCATTCGTGCTAACATTTTGTTCTATAGTTCTATATGTGTCTCAAGATGAGAAGAAGCAACTTTTCTCGTCGTACTGTACCAGTATCTATTGCAGTCATCTGTGGTCTTCGTGCTCGTCATGTAACTGGAAAAAACTGCGTGTCACATACAACGACGTCTTTCGCTGGTTATAATGCACTCCGCGCGCAATTGTAGTGCTACTTACATATTTGTGATTAACTCTTTACCCAGCTTTAATGAGGTTATTCGACGCCAGATTAATTCTCTACGGAACAGGCTTATGTCGACAGAGAACTTCTTACTTACAACTTTGCGGCTTTCCGATTTGTCTCAGATTTCGCGTTTAGTTTGTCATTGGTCTCGCCAAATCTATATAACGGGCTATTAATTTGTCTTTTGGCTGCAATCTTATTATTAATTTGTTCATTTTATAGATCATGTGTCTGAAATAAATAAGTATTGTTATTCTATTGAAGGGTTCTATCTCGGGACTGTCCTATTGTACATATGAATTATAGGTTTGGCTCCTGATGAAAGATATTCCAGGGATATACATAATTTATGCCCCCCAAATCTGAAACAACTGCTGTGAGGCACATGAGGACTTATAGTGATATTATAATAAACCTCCTATACTCAGGCTGTTGTGGGATCGGGACATATCAGGAGAGTGGGTATGTTTATAGACATGTTTTTGTATTGCAGTGACCTATTTAATGCTGTCAGAAAATTAGATAAATAACTGATGTAAAAACTGATGCTCACAGCACTCTTTCGCCAATTTTGTATCATTGTACCACTCTGTGTCTTCCCGTATGTTTTGTGGATATTTTGAAACGAATTTTAAACTAATTTGCACGTTTGACAAAACAATATACAGATACGACGTCAAATGATTCTAAATGTCTAAATCACGGAACTAGATTATTTTTGGTGGCTGACATCCGAGAAACCCGTCCTCTAATGCAGTAGTCAGTGTTTTTTACTTGATATCCTATGATGAATGACGCTCGTTATATTGAGGATTTAAAAGGTAATCCCACCAAATCTTTGCCGAAGTATTTGACCGATGACTAAATTCGACGTAAGAACCATTTTTGGCTATCTAACAACGAAATATTTCACCCAGAAAAAAACTGTGGACATAGTTTTCAGTGCGTTTGACGCAATTTAATTGTATTTTGGAGATGGCCCCTCTGTGACGTCACAGATCAATAACGTCATAATACTTTTTGATATTCGACCATTGAAGAACCTCTGCGCAATCAATTGACACCAACCATTTTGTCATATGCCTGGTACGAGTGAACATATAGTCATTTTAATACGTATACTCCCATTTTAAAAGTAGAAAGATGCAATCCAATTGTTCTTGTATTTCCTAATTTTTTCAGCATACGGCAATACTTTTCACCACCACATCCTACCTCATCTGAAAGAAGAGAGTCCAAGCTTTCAAATGATATATAGTTTGCCTCTGTGTACAGGGGGTGCATTTTACTCATAAAATAAGGCGTTTTTTGCCAATCGCCGCTCGTCTATTAAAATGATTTGGTCGAATCGAGCCAAAACGAAAGGGTCAATTCTGACTAGGCGTCAGTGTTGGGTGACGACTTTGGAACGAAATGTTAAACAGCTTGTGAAGTTTTGATTTCGCAGCTTCCCCCTACCAGATTTATCTCCATGAGACGAGGATTGCTTCTGTCTGTCCCATTCTCTCTCCTCCAGTCCAACCTCATCCTCCCGCTTTCAAAATGTTCAACATCTTGGTTAACGTTTTGATCTTGCAGGTTTCCCCTACCAGACTTGGGATTCACTTCCAGGACACAATGTATTCTCTTTCCCTTGAAAACATTTGGGTCGGCCTGCCCATATTCTCTCTCCCCTTCCATCAAACCTCTCTCTACTCCTTCCCTATCTCAGGGCCTGAGCACTCTACTCAGTCGACAAAGATCATTATAGGTTAAGGCTACAGTACATGTACACAGTACAATTGACCATTTTCGTTTTCAAGCGCAGCGTGATATAGACGCGTGACGCCTCACCCTAAACTGTCAGAGTTTTTTGGTATAAAGGTGACGTACCCAAATCGTTGAGTCAAAAGAACCCAAAATGTTTGGTTCAAAATGCAATTTGACCCATTTACTTTGGGTTTGTCATGTCTATACCTAAAAATACCTGGTCAATTTGATCTCATATATTGTGGTAGCTTTAGTAAATCATGATGCACCCGTGTGAAGCAGCTAATCAACTACCCTCTCATTCCCAACTTAAGGAATGTTCTCCCGTCTCAGCCTTGGGCCCCACCCTAGCCCCAACCTGCTGCTTTACAGCGACCCCAAGAGTGAACTGAGTTTCACAGGGTATATTTTGCCTGTGACAGCAACTGAGGTACTCCCTCACCCACTTGTCACACTGGTTAGCAAAAGTGTTGTGTCGTTTATACCTTAAAATGTTGCGTTTAATTGTGAGGGAATTTCGCCGCTTGCTAATCCTAAATATCCACTATGTTTAACGTGACCATAGCATGTATCACCCGCTAGATGGCGTGTGCCCCTCCCCATATAACACCTGATATCGAAAAGGTCACATGATAATGCATCACAACACTCCTTGCCTCCAGACCTACTAGTCTAAACTATCGTTCGGACCATGCTGACTAAAGGTTACTAAAACTAACTTTTTCTTGAAAAGCGTTTTTATATGCCTGCCAGGTGCTTCACATGAGTTAGACGGCCATTGGTATTGATTTTCACTGAGGTACGTAATCCAAGATGGCTGCCATTGACCATGTTGGATTCCATCCCTCCCACATCTTGTGAACACCATATCTCGAACAAATCGACCAATCGACTTCAAACTTGGGAAGGTTCTTCACATCAGTTAGATGGCCATTGGTATTGATTTTCACTGAGGTACGTAATCCAAGATGGCTGTCATTGACCATCTTGTATTCCATCTGTCCCGCATCTTGTGAACGCGGTATCGTGAGAACATTTCGTCAGGTTAACTTCAAACTTGAGAAGGTGCTTCCATCAGTTAGACGGCCATTGGTATTGATTTTCATTGAGGTAGTATATATTCCAAGATGGCTGCCATTGACCATCTTGGGTTTCATTTATCCATATTGTGACTGTGTTGTGAACGCGATATTTTGATCTATTCCACCCATCGATTTATAAACCTCACCATCCACACATCCATATACAACTAGACTTACATTCCAGTGTTACACTACCCATTACTGCTTCCCAAACCTCAATTTGTCTCAACAATTCCAGATAAATGTCTCTTTCCACATACACATATCCACTCTCCCAGTTATATTTAAGGAGACATTGGAAGGGAATATGCTATACGCTCTCAAACAGGCTACTTGCCGGAGGACCTGCTAGCTACTCAACTTGTTCTTCAAAACTTTGCAGACATTGTATCACATGAGTTAGAACAATTGATAAACTCGTCCTGCCCATTCTGAATTATGGATCAGAGATCTGGTGTCTTGCGAATGCTGTTGTAATTGAAAGCGTACATCTGCAATATTGTAAGAATGTTCTCGGTGTAAACAAATGTACACAAACTGATTTTGTGTATGGTGAGCTTGGTATATGCTCACTCATCACAAGAAGATGTCGCTTTATATTATTATAAAATATTACCTAAAAATAATATTTTGGTGTGAACGAAAGTATGACAAAAAAGTCTATATTGTACTTTTGTACTTGATTATATAACAAGACTATATTGTACTTTTTGAAGACGCTTTATTGTACCCGAACAGAAAAACATGGGAATTTGTATTAAAAAAGCTGATTCAGGATTGTTTTATGCTTGGCAAACACAAACAGTTCATCACTGGTAAAGATAGAGCCAGATTTGATGTTGGTTTCTGTAATTTTGTGTTCTGGGCCTGTAGACCTCATTGTCGAATAGAAAATTAGAATGGCCTTCACTAAGATTCACACTTCCCCCTTAAGACTGCAGATCGAAATGGGCGGCTGAACTAAAGTAGCGAAAACTAATTTAAAAGATAGGGTATGTGCGTTCTGTGATGCAATTGAGGACGGGATCCATTGCGAATCCGTTAAAATGGTCTCGGGTATTGCCGTCATCCTGCATGTACATCCGTGTATGTATCCGGGTTTTCGTTTTCACCATACCACGAGAATTGACATGTCTAAGAGTCCCGAACTTACATCACGCATACATATGGTCACAGAGGAGAAGCCTGTTGGAAACCAGCGAGATTGACCCGATTTGTCCAGATCACCAGGTCAACATGTTTCAATTTATCACCAATTGATTGTTACCACCATAATGATTAAATATCATTAGCACCACCAAACTTACTTTCTCACATGCATGCGGTCATATTCCTACGAAGTATAGGCACTCATTTACAAATTGTCCGGCACTGAGTGAGTCAGTCCATCCGAATCCTTTCTTCGGCAAAACCGTTGACATTAGAACCTTGATTTTGGGCATGAACGAAATGGATTGATTATATACCATATAGTTTGTCCGAAATTTCAGTCGGATGTAGAAAGTCAAGAAGGCCTGGCTATTGGATTTTCTTTTTCTTATGCCACATCTCCACAGCAGAAGACCACTATATTTAATAACTCTTCTCCTACTGGGACATCAATACCTCTCAGGCACGGCGGAAGCAATTGGTGATTGGGGGGCGGGGGGCCACCATCACAGCACAAATAGGCGAGGGTCCAGGTGCCGCCCAGGCCCCGGAAGCTCCAGGGGTCTTAGATGGTCGGAGACACGTTCTAGCGTATTTCCGAGTAACAATACAAGAAATCTTCGCATGCGTAATCTCTGTATATTTTGCCTGTTTTGTTGTTTCTCATTTTTGTCGGGTTTACCAAGGGTAACCCCTACATTAGTATCACTCTTCAGTTTTTCTTTTTTCTTCTGCACATGTGTAGTTTTGATCTCCTGCCCGGAGACTGTTCTCATTTGATGTCCCTTACAGCATTCATGTCCCTTACAGCATTCATATACACATTTGCAATGCACGGTAGCTTGTACATTGAACGTGATAATTGGAACATTATCGCAGTAAATTTTATCTTACCAATTTCTTTTGAATTTGACTTTCCAATCTATTTTATCCGGCATCATTTGTTACGGCGGAAAGGGTACCGTAGTCATTCTCCACGGTCCATCGACAACCCATCCATGGAACTTTGTCACAAACGTGGTGTTCGCTTTAGATAGGGAATCGTCCTCAATGCGTTTTTGATACACACATCTGGTGGGGCTATTTTTTGTCTAAAAAGCGCCAAATTGACAATTTCTTACAATCTACATTATATTATAGTGGTTCAAACCTGCCGCACTGGCTTATTCTGCACTTTTCGGTGCATTTACTATGAGGCGCCGTTTGTGACAATATTGTCAACGACAAATATATAGTTAAAACCAAAATATAAAGTCGCCGTTTGTGACAATATTGTCAACGACAAATATATAGAGGTGAAACCAAAATATAAAGTCGCCGTTTGTGACAATATTGTCAAACACAAATATATAGTTAAAACCTTTGTAAATATATATAAAACGATATAAATAGGGCCTATATATAAAGTTATTTTTTTTTAATTTTTATAAATATTTTTTTGAACATAAATAACGATAGGAAGTTAAGACGTTAAATTTAACGTAAATATAAAGTACACGAACTTGTAAAGTGTACATGTAAACCGGATATGACCAAAGGAAGCTGCGCAATCGATGTGCGCGCGAGTAATACTGGTTAATCAAAACTGCAACTGGGTTCTGAAGCGAAACTATGACAGCGGTGAAAGCCACTCGCATGTCACAGATGTGTCGAATCAAACAATAAGATCACGTACCTGAACATATATCAGTTCACTGCCATAGTGATTTAGTAAAGGCCTATTCCAATTTTCAACAATTACTGTTATCATTTACAATCGTACTTCAAAGTTATCACATCAATTAGATATAAATACATCTACTTATAAATCACCATAAGGTATCCTAGCCTGCAGCCAATATCACGGCCTGCCCCTTTGATGTTCAATCTGCGATTCCGTCGGCCAAGTCGCTGGTTGCTATTTGCCGCATAGAAACATCAACAGAAGTTGAAATAAAATGAAAATAACGATATATTAATTATGCGCAACACAAATATTAGGCAATTTGAAATCACACTGAATAGGAGCATATTTCATTGACTAGAATATGACCATTCATAGCCTAGTTATAGGATTTGGAATTATATTGTCGTTTTGTATCATTTATCGTTTTTCGATAATTTCCGCATTTCCAAACAAGACAAAAATTAGCAGGGAATTTGGTATAAGTACAGCGAATGTGGAAACTAATGGCTCATGAGGAACACTACATTGGCCTTTTTCACTTTTGCGCTGCCTCGAAGCTGTTACTAGTAACTGAGGAATCAGTCGAAGCCGTTTTACCCCTGCGTGCTAATCGCTAATTGATCTTCAATACGTGTGTATTGAAGAGCACTTCTGGCCCGATGGGTTCTTGATGGGCATCGGTGTTAACCCTATTATATACGGTGACGAGTGAGTGAATAGGGTTTAGCGTCGCTTTCAACATTTGTTCAGCTATATCACGACGGGGAAGGGAAGGGAGGGGAGTGGAAGGGGCGGGGGTATACCTACTTGTAACAGAGCAGATCTAATGTTGACATTTTATACTGCTGTCCCACCGAAATATCATGCCGTAGGCAGACATGACACCCCACTCAGTCACGTTATACTGACACCGAGCGAACCAGTCGTTGTTCTATCCTCTCAATACTGAGCGTGAGCGAGGAAGCAACAAGTTCCATTTTTCAAGTCTTTGGTATGACCCGGCCAGGGATTGAACCCAGTAATTACCGCTTACGAATATCAACAGTTCATTTTATTCAAATTACGTTATACTAACTTAAAACCTAAAAAGTTTGAGATCAAGTAAGCGTATCATGCTATAATAAATGATCTCGTTAATGAAAACGAGGAACGGTGCACGCAACAGTACAATCCACACTGGTGGTTCCCACAGTAGGTGCCATTGTTCTTTCATAATTTGAGAACGGTACGTTTGATGATACAAGCATTGTGCAACCGGTTCCTCATGAGCCTTTAGTTTCCACATTCGCTGTACTTATACCAAATTCCGTGCTAATTTTTGTCTTGTTTGGAAATGCGGAAATTATCGAAAAACGATAAATGATACAAAACGACAATATAATTCCAAATCCTGTAACTAGGCTATGAATGGTCATATTCTAGTCAATGAAATATGCTCATATTCAGTATGATTTCAAATTGCCTAATATTTGTGTTGCGCATAATTAATATATCGTTATTTTCATTTTATTTCAACTTCTGTTGATGTTTCTATGCGGCAAATAGCAACCAGCGACTTGGTCGACGGAATCGCAGATTGAACATCAAAGGGGCAGGCCGTGATATTGGCTGCAGGCTAGGATACCTTATGGTGATTTATAAGTAGATGTATTTATATCTAATTGATGTGATAACTCTGAAGTACGATTGTAAATGATAACGGTAATTGTTGAAAATTGGAATAGGCCTTTACTAAATCACTATGGCAGTGAACTGATATATGTTCAGGTACGTGATCTTATTGTTTGATTCGATACATCTGTGACATGCGAGTGGCTTTCACCGCCGTCATAGTTTCGCTTGAGAACCCAGTTGCAGTTTTGATTAACCAGTATTACTCGCGCGCACATCGATTGCGCAGCTTCCTTTGGGCATATCCGGTTTACATGTACACTTTACAAGTTCGTGTACTTTATATTTACGTTAAATTTAACGTCTTAACTTCCTAACGTTATTTATGTTCAAAAAATATTTATAAAAATTTAAAAAAAATGACTTTATATATAGGCCCTATTTATATCGTTTTATATATATTTACAAAGGTTTTAACTATATATTTGTGTTTGACAATATTGTCACAAACGGCGACTTTATATTTTGGTTTTACCTCTATATTTGTCGTTGACAATATTGTCACAAACGGCGACTTTATATTTTGGTTTTAACTCTATATATTTGTCGTTGACAATATTGTCACAAACGGCGCCTCATAATTTACAGTCGACATTTTCTCTTGTTGCAAAATTATGACACCTTCAACCAAAATCAAATTTTGATTGAATATTTCAGAATTATGTGTGTTTAAAATAGCTAAAATTGGTTTTGGTTAAAGGTGTCTTATTTTTGTAAAAAAAAAAAAAAAATCTGCACCGAAAAGTGCATAAAAATAAGAAAATAAGCCAATGTACCAACTTTGGTGCGTCATAAATCCGTTTTCGTGCATCTGCAGCCCTTCATTATTTCGTGTCATATAACTTAGCATGTAGGCTGTACAAAATGGTCCATTTCATATCCTTTTGATAAAGGTGAAAGTTTGGCCCTGCAAATCGAACAGCTTGAGGACGATTTCCTCCCTTTTTGATCACAAATATGGGACTAATAAACCCCTCTGATGCAAGTAAACCCGACATCAGTACTTTAAGTACTTTGATTTTTCTTAATATTCATTTCTATCAAAAGATTCATCAAGCTTTAACCATGTCAACAGCACAGATGTTTTCTACTTGTCATGCTTGTTGGGAAGCCGAAAACAGGTCAACTTATATGAGTGTGAATGAGCTATCCTCCATGATACAGTTCTGTAGGCCTGTACAATTATTACTGGAACTGCCCGTTTAAAGTATATCAACCAATGAACGGAGGGTGTTTTGGGGCAATACGTTACCTTCGTGGAATCTCCGTTTAATTAGATTAAAGCTCAGCTTCTTGAAATTGGGGCATTCCAAACAGAGAGGCAAGCTGCGCCGAGTTGGAACTCCTAGGAACTCCATGACATACTTTTTGGAATTGGGCAGACAAAGGATGGCTATGCCATAACAAGAGGGTGAGCGAGTGAGTGAATAGAATTTAACGTCGCTTTCAACAATATTTCAGCTATATCACGACAAACCAACTAAACACCACCCAGCCCAGTTGTGTTCCTGCTACTTCAAAGAAGAAATCTTTGAAGCAGCATGGAACCAGACACCCTCCATCCACCCTATAAAACACTGAGGACAGCGCACAAGACACAGACAGGACGCTTACATGGTGCAGTAAAGACAAGTGATATTACAGTGCTAGAAATTACATTATCAAGTTCCTGTTGCTTCTCAGCAAAATGCATTGAAGCAACAGGAACCTGAACCCACCCAACCACCCGCCATAACAAGGGGGGAATGGCATAAGCCATTCCATTTCATTTTGGAACTCTGATCCATCCAGATCAGAACACCATACTGGGCATGATGTATCCGATTTGCCTAACCGGCATATGCCATTCCCATCAAGGAACTCCTGTTCTTATTTCATAAAGCTCCCTAAGTAGAGAAGAAGCTGAAGGACAAAATCTTTGAAGTCCGAGAGGAAACAACATGAGGGCGTGTCGTAAATAAAAAAATGTCGGATAGCCCATAAACATCTGACTTCAAAGCAACCAGATGGAGATAGTGACTGGCACTTAATTCGTTCAAATATGAGCATGTTCGAAGAGATCATAAGCTCACAAATATTTCCTGTTGAATTGGCTGATATTCGTTGTAGTGTACAAGCTATGCGTCATGGCTTGGATTTGACAAACGAACCATGACTTAATTTGAATTATGGAATGAGCAAGAGTGCCTCTCATGCTTATTGAAAAGTATAATCTGCATTCAATACAGATATAGGTTTTTCGCTTTATCGTTTTTTTTTATCTGTTTCTGCCTTTTTTTCTTGTTTTTTTTCTCTCTTTTGCTGAAAATATTAGGGAGGCCCCTTCCCCCCTGTTCCGCCGTGCCTGCCTCTGTTCACCAACAAAATCCTCAGAATATCACAAACATTTCGGCATCCTTCATTGTGCTTTTTTGTTTGTAACAGCATGCTCCGTCAGAATGCAGGTAAGAGAGAATTATTCGATTTATTCATCATAACACATAACACACTTCTTCAGGCGACTTAGCTTATATTGTTACATGTCGTAACAGTTTGACTTTCCGATGAAATTGCACATAGTCTATATTTAATTAGATAGAAAACAAAATTCATATCGTCCGATGCGGATATATAGATGCCCATGATTGCCTGTGACGTATGTCTCTTAGTTCGATATATTCTTGAATTTATTTGGCAAAAAACTACATTTTTACCCCAATTTTAAAGAGGTGGTTCTTTTTCACCTGTTATACCCCGGCGGGAAAAGTTGTGACACGTGTGTTTAAGCTAGAGATAAATACTGAAGAAACACATGCGTTTTTCATGAATAATGCAATAATGTACAGATATTGCATGCTGTGAGGTGTGAAATCACGATTTGTCAGCTCGAGAAGGTGATGTTCAACGAGTGCGGAGCACGAGTTGAACATCACCTTCTCGAGCTGACAAATCGTGATATCACACCTCACAGCATGCAATATCTGTTTTATTATACCGAAAACAGCCATAAACAATATAAATAGACGTACAGTGTACAGAGATAAACCAAGGCAGCGAAAACGTAACTTAAAACGCTTTCCGTCTGTATACGCCATCGTGATTACAGCGGAATGACAGCACAACATACGACAATGCTACGAAAGAGTCTGTTCACTGGCGATAACTGCATGCGCGAAAACGTGTGACATTGCCTCCGCCGTGTGACGTCAGCGCGTGATCGTGTGATATCGGCGCGAGATCGTGTGATATCGGCGCGTGATCGTGTGATATCGGCGCGAGATCGTGGGACATCACATTGACGAGCTATTTTTCATAAGACATCGAGAATTGCGGAATATCACGTGATGGTGTCTCAACCAATTAAAATAAACGAATACACAGTGAGGTATAATAATACATGTTATCTTCTATCCAGTAGAGGACTATAGACCCGGTCTCTTCTCCATAAACTGATGCATGTCAATAAATATTGTTAGCTTTTTTAAAAGACATTGATAGCAATATAAATGTACAAACGCTTTAATGGTTTAATGGGTTGCTTAAAATTTATTCCATTTTAGGACTTTCGCCCAGAACGTTTTACTTCAGAGGCGTTCCTTGCCAGAGACCCGTACTGTTATGTCCCGTTCTCGGCCGGTCCTAGGTACGTATATACGGCCACTGAGAGCGGAACGAGTGGAACTGTCTGTTCAATTGTACCAACAGCTCAGTCAGTCGACCTGGTGACTGTTCGTTGTTTTCGTTATTTTTCCATCATATTTAGTCAAAAAATCCTATAAGTTTATTTGACATTTACTTGACTTGACATCAACAGTTTTATAATGACTGTATCTACACAACAACGAAATCAAATTGAAAGAAAAACATCTCACTTGCGCTTTTCAAAAACCATAATGGAGAAATGGATAGAATTGAGATATGTCTTACATGCCGGAGTTTTCCAACAATGACACCATTTGCAAAGTGACTGTGATCAACCTATAGGACCCAGGAAATAACTTTCTTACGTCCTAGGATTAACAGCTCTATGAAAAGTAGATCCGAGACTATAACGATACTGACTCATCTCATTGAAACTGACAGATTTAGATACCACTCCTCTAACTGGATCTGAGACATTTGATATCTCAAGGCCGTTCAGTGACCTTTTGGTTCGAAAATAACTGCCGATATAGCTACCTCGCAATTGTTCAACTTTTGTCGGAAATAGACGAATGCTTGGAGACAACATCGATCCAGCGTATCATCAATCGGCAGTCCCGTAGTATATGTAGGATGACTCGCCCATCACTGATATATAAGAATCCATATTGGCAGCCATGTTTAAACGACGTTCAAGCACAGTATCACGCCGAAACTCCGAACAGCGCATGTCTGCTGTGGGAATACGGGGGTCGGCCTAAGGTGAAAAATCAGGAGAAACACCTCAAATTAACGAGATCTTTCGAAGGCAGAATGAATGGAATTTTCAATTAAGTTTGTTATATGGGCGAAATATCATGGGGACTATTAGACACAGTAGGTGACCTAGCTGGATATCATTCAGGAGGACGAGTTTGACAAGAAAGTGTAGCGCACAATAAAGCACGGCAGACGAATCAATCAACCAAATGTTGCCCCACATACCTTATATACTTGGGAAGGAAAACGGTATACTTATATAGTCTGTCCATTTTAATTAGTCGTCTACTTTGGAGCTTGTCAATAATCAACAGTTAACTCTGCATAAATTGTCTTTATTGCATCGTGTAGAACAAACAGAACTCTACAAAATGACTACCTTTTCTCCGTGATATCGATAATATATCACGATTGAAATAACTTTGTAATTCTCTCCATATAAAACTCCAGTACATTTGTCTCATGTAGCGGGACCCAATTACATAGGGAGACGTCGTAATGTATTCGTGTTGTCCAGCACAAAGGTCAACAATGCCGAGTACGGTCATAGAGGCGTGTGCGGTTTATCATTCGGCAATTTCACTGGACATGTGATACAAGCGACACTCCCACGGACCGCCTGTTATTACTGTATTCGGCGTCAATGGCCTTTGTACCAATGAGCATGAATACATTATGACGTCTCCCTATGTAATTGAGGCCCGGTACATAAACAACTGTACTGGAGTATTATATAGCGAGAATTACAAAGTTATTTCAAGTGTGATATATTATCGATATCACAGGGAAATGGCAGTCATTCTGTAGAGTTCAGTTTGTTATACACGCTGCAAAAAAGAAAATTGCTACAGGGTTAACTATTGATTTTTGACAAGCTCCAAAGTAGACGACTAATCCGACTTTACCACGATTATCTCAAGGTACTTCTCTCTGGGGTCTTTTCTGTCACACCTGTTCCATTTTCTCCTCGACTCGCACCGTTTACACTTTCGAAGTTTTTCGGACGCGCATGCGTTAACTAACCGGAAGATAGCGATGGTGACATCATCATCACGGTATTTATCCAAACTCGTCTCTACCAGTGCAAACGATCTCTACCGTCTGTACAACGATAGGGTCCATATCGTCCAGATATTCTCCAAGTATAATTTCGTTATCTTGCTGATAGGTTGCAAATTATTAAACCTTCATCGTTACCGCTATTCTCTCAAATAATTAATTAGTTTAACTAGAATGTGTAAATGTTTACTGATTGATTCGGTTGGAGTGTTATGGATATATTAGTAGCGTAATAAGTTTATCCTAATGACTTTCTTCGCAGAAACTGTATCGGACAAAACTTTGCTTTTAACGAAGAAAAGGTCGTGATTTGCCGCATAGTGAAAAGGTATGTTTATGTTTGTTGCTTATTTTGTCATGTATTTATTACGAATTTTGATTTTTTCCGTCCAGTATTTGTCTTCAAAATTGATTAGGAAAAATTAACCCTACATGGCCTATTGGGGGGGGGGGACTTTCTCCCCTATCTCCAGATGAACAAAAATATGAAAGCTGATCCTCCTCGATTTTTTAGTTTATCATATTGAAGCCATTTTGAGCTTATTTGCATAGTAGAGGATCAAGAGTAAATTCAAGATGGCGGCCATGTGGGGTACCAGAAAAGTGATGTTTCTTCATAATCCTTGCTTTTTCTCCAGGGAAATTGAGCAAAATCTATTTTATTTCACACCAGACTGGTATTTACAAAATCAAGCAGTTTTTACAAAGAAAACACATAAAAAAAAATCGAAATATCTGACCGAAAAACAAACAAACCAAATATTCCTGTTTTGAATATGAAGTTACCAAAGCGGCCATCTTGGATTTTTTACATTTTCTGGTAGAGCTTGACCCAAGGGTATAGTGTGGTAAGTTTCAGCCCCCTAGCTCGAGGGGTAAGAAAATACCACTGGGGGAGGGGAATGGACCCCCAGGCCTGGTCATACATGTATCCCAGAAAACCCAGGCCAGGTAGGGTTAAGGGTCCGTGAAAGTGAGACTGAATACATATCACAATGTATTGGAGCGTGCAGATATAATACCATACCGGTATATGATGGGTAAGGGTTTGCACTCTCTCAGAGTATTCATTTATATTTGCTGCCATCTTTGAAAACGGTTGCGATTCTCCTTTTCGATGAATTAACTTGTGTTCAAGAAGTGTACAATGAACCTGGGCTCATACACTGTTCAATGAACCTGCGTTTATGCAGCATTCATTGAGTTGGCTTTGTGTTCATGCGGTGTTCATGCATTGTTCAATGAACCTGTGTTCATGCAGTGTTCATGTATTGTTCATGCAGTGAACATGCCGTTTTCATGCAGTATTCATACAATATTGATGCAGTGTTCATGCAGTATCCATGCGGTGTTCATGCAGTGTCCGTGCAGTATTTATGTCCGTGCAGTATTTATGCAGAGTCCATGCAGTATTAATGTAGCGTTCATGCAGTATTCATGCAGTGATCATGCATGCAGTATTCATGCAGTATTCATACGGTGTTCATGCATGCAATCATCATGAAGTGTTCATACAGTGTTCATGCGGTATTTATGCAGTGTTCATGCATTTTTCATGCAGTTTTCATGCCAGGTTCATGCAGTGTTCATGCAGCAGTCATGCAGTGATCATGCAATGTTCATGCAGTGTTCGTGCATGCAGTGTTCATATGGTTCATGCAGTATTCACACAGTGTTCATACAGTGTTCATGCAGTATTCACACAGTGTTCATACATCATTCAGGCAGTGTTCATACATCATTCATGCAGTATTCATACAGTGTTTATATAGTGTTCATGCAGTATTCATACAGTGTTCATATAGTGTTCATGCAGTATTCACACAGTGTTCATACAGTGTTCGTACAGTGTTCATACAGCATTCATGCAGTATTCATACAGTGTTCATACAGTATTCATGCAGTGTTCATACAGTGTTCATACAGTGTTCATGCAGTATTCATACAGCATTCATACAGTGTTCATACAGTGTTCATACAGTATTCACATACACTTCCGATCAGCTGAAAGGTCAATGTTAGCGCACCAATGGCGCGCAAACGAAGTGCGCCAACACAAAGGTATAGCGCGCTAATGCTCATGATTATCGGCTGGCCATTGTTCTAACTCTGTTGAATGTAGTCCGTCGACATGACTGGACACAGGCCGTGCGCTATCAGCACGGTCAGACAATGGCTGGAAGCAAGCTGCTTTGTTAGCGAGCGATCGTTCACGCGACAGAGCTCAAGAAAATCAGTTGGGAGTCCACGTGGCATTAATCGGCACGAATTTTTAAAAGGAAATAGATTTAAGATTTATTTTAATCATAAACACTGCTTGCAAAATGGATTGTAATTTGTGCTTCGTCGGACACCTGCTTTCAAAGTTGACCCAGACTTGCGCGTCTCACGGAATAGCTTTCTGGTATTAAAGAATAGGTATTTGTTTATTGGAAGTTTCATCTTACGGCCGCTTCTCATACAGATGCGCAAGTTCAAGTCATTCATTTTTATATATTCAAAATTCTTGCAAATTGTGTTAATTTTGACCATTCAAGAGTAAATGCCCGGGATTTTACTACCGGATTATGCAGTGTATAAAAGAGAATGGTAAAACGAACAGTGGACCCACATTATTTATAGCTGAAGTCCCTCCCTCCATCCCCGACATCAAAACCAACATTTCAAATGTGTTAATGTATACTTCCTGTCGAACAGTATAACGGATGTTATATTGTCAGCAAGAAAACAACACTGTAAAGATTAATCATCTCGTTAAGTTTGGCGTAAACAAGTGGAGAATATAAACATAACAGTGCATTCTCTCTCTGACGGGGTAAAGCGATATCCCGCTTTCGTCCAACAAAATGCGCGTCTGTGTCTCATTTGAAAAGAAATGAAATGGCATTAACTTATTGTTTATGTAGAAATCTCTGTTATTGTTTCTTTTTTGTTATTTAGCTGGAACGATGGATGTGTGGGCCATAAATGTTAATTCTTATTTTCTCATCGGAAGTTTCGTGTGCAACCTTTAACAGTC
The DNA here is from genome assembly GCA_036873755.1 of Hanleya hanleyi. NCBI lineage: Eukaryota > Metazoa > Mollusca > Polyplacophora > Lepidopleurida > Hanleyidae > Hanleya > Hanleya hanleyi. The sequence goes on from JAVTVY010002612.1 coordinate 28,099, forward strand.
GGGCGGTAACGAATAAAGAGCATATACAATTGGAGTATTTGTCATTCTCTGTAAGGGGCTAATTGATCTTTTGAGTTTCTGTGTATATTTTGGTTAGGCGGTTGTAACAAGACAAGCCAAAGAGACAACTAGTCTGACCGAGCACTGCATGTTGCCCCGATTATGACCTCGACTCGCCCGCGTGTCTGAATTTATACGAAGCTGTATTCATTTGAAATGTTACGTTCAACCGTTTTACTGACCGTTCTGAAAGAGGAGGCGGCCTTCGCAATTTGCACACACCAACGTTTTATGAATTCTGATAATATATTTATCTTTGGGGAAACTTTTGGTAATGAAGATTATTCGTAGTCTCAACCGAATGTTCACAAGACGGCCGAGTTTCCTTGGAGCGCAAACAAAAAATAATAGATAATCATTTACAGCATTCTTATAAATATTCTATATATTTTTTTAATTACTTAGCCAGTAATTTAAACTGTAGAATAGATGGTGCATCCCCGACATCAAAACCAACATTTCAAATGTGTTAATGTATACTTCCTGTCGAACAGTATAACGGATGTTATATTGTCAGCAAGAAAACAACTGTAAAGATTAATAATCTCGTTAATTTTGGCGTAAACAAGTGGAGAATATAAACATAACAGTGCATTCTCTCTCGGACGGGGTAAAGCGATATCCCGCTTTCGTCCAACAAAATGCGCGTCTGTGTCTCATTTGAAAAGAAATGAAATGGCAGAGTGGAAGACGGCCGAGTTTCCTGGAGCGCAAACAAAAAATAATAGATAATCATTTACAGCATTCTTATTGAAGTCAAATATTCTATATATTTGTTTGATTACTTAGCCAGTAATTTAAACTGTAGAATAGTTTGTGTTCTTGCCGTACACCGCTAGAGGGGAACTCTTTGAAAACAATTCAGTGTTAAGCCGCGAAGGCTGTTAGCGCGCAATCAGCCAACGGGGAGCCTTTGTTTACCGCCGACATGCTCACAATGGTTCAGTGGTTTGACCGGACTATATTCTACCGGCACGTGGCAGCAACGGTCACATCATGGTGGGGTGTAATAAGTCATGGTGATTAGGCCAGCATGTTGGCGCGCTAACGGCGCGTAAACACTGTTCACTAATTGGAAGTTTAAGCTGATCGGAAGTGCTGTACGTAGTGTTCATACAGTATTCATGCAGTATTCATACAGTGTTCATGCAGTGTTCATACAGTATTCATGTAGTGTTCATACAGTGTTCATGCAGTATTCATACACATTCATACAGTGTTCATACAGCATTCACATAGTGTTCATACAGTGTCCATACAGTGTTCATACAGCATTCATACAGCGTTCATACAGTGTTCATGCAGTATTCATACAGCAACCATACAGTGTTCATACAGTATTCACATAGTGTTCATACAGTATTCATGCGGTGTTCATACAGTGTTCATACAGTGTTCATGCAGTATTCATACAGCATTCATAGTGTTCATACAGTGTTCATACAGCATTCATACAGTGTTCATACAGTATTCATGCAGTGTTCATACAGTGTTCATACAGTGTTCATACAGCATTCATACAGCATTCATACAGCGTTCATACAGTGTTCATGCAGTATTCATACAGCATTCATACAGTATTCGTGCCATATTCAAACAATATTCATACAGTATTCATACAGTGTTCAAACAGTATTCATAAAATGTTCATACAGTGTTCATGCAGTGTTATTGTAGTGTTCATACAGTGTTATTGCAGTATTCATACAGTATTCATACAGTGTTCATGCAGTGATCATACAGTGCTCATGCAGTATTCATACAGTGTTCGTAAAGCATTCATGCAATGGTCATACAGTGTTCATGCAGTATTCATACAGTGTTTATACAGTGTTCGTGCGGTATTCATGCAGTATTCATGCCATATTCAAAGAATATTCATACAGTATTCATACAGTGTTCAAACAGTATTCATAAAATGTTCATACAGTGTTCATGCAGTGTTCTTGTAGTGTTCATACAGTGTTATTGCAGTATTCATACAGTATTCATACAGTGTTCATACAGTGCTCATGCAGTGTTCATACAGTATTCATAAAGCATTCATGCAATGTTCATACAGTGTTCATGCAGTATTCATACAGTGTTTATACAGTGTTCATGCGGTATTCATGCAGTATTCATGCCGTATTCAAACAATATTCATACAGTATTCATACAGTGTTCAAACAGTATTCATAAAATGTTCATACAGTGTTCATGCAGTGTTCTTGTAGTGTTCATTCATACAATGTTATTGCAGTATTTATACAGTGCTCACACATTGTTCACATAGTGTTCATGCAGTGTTCATACAGTGTCACTGTATTATTCATACAGTGTTCATACAGTGTTTGCATATTGTTCATGCAGTGTTCATGCTGTGTTAATACCGTGCCCATGCGGTGTTCATACAGTGTTCATACAGTGTTTTGCAGGCCTTAGCCAGAATATTTAGTCTGTACATTTTAATTAGTCGTCTACTTTGGTGATTGTCAAAAATCAGTAGATAAGTTTGCATAAATTTTCGTTTTTGCATCGTGTAGAACAAACTGAACTCTACAAAATGACTACCATTTCTCCCTGATATCGATAATATATCACGCTTGAAATAACTTTGTAATTCTCTCCACATAAAACTGCAGTACAGTTGTTTCATGTATCGGGACTGAATTTCAGTGAGAAGTCATAATGTATTCGTGTTTACTAGCACAAAGGTCAACAATGTCGTGTACGGTCATAGAGGTGTGTGCGGTTATCATTCGGCAATTTCACTGGGCATGGAAAAAAGCGATACTCCTGTTATTACTTAATACTGAATCAATGACCTTTGTGCCAGTGAGTATGAAGACATTATGACGTCTCCCTGTGTTATGACGTCTCTCACACACCCAATCTCCGAGTCACACACCCAATCTTCAGTCACACACCCATTCTTCGAGTCATACAGCCGAACTCTTGTCACACACAGAATCTCCGAGTCACACACCTGAGTCACACACTCAATCTCCTGTCACACATCCAATCTCCAGTCACGCAACCAATCTTCGAGTAACACACCCAATCGGCAAGTTACACGCCGAATCTCCAGTCATACATCCAATCTTCAGTCATACCCATCTCCGGTCACACATCCAATCTCCAATCACACAACCACTATGCAGTCACACATCCAATATCCAAGTCACACATAAAATGCCAGTCACATACTCATTCTCATGTCACAAACCCAACCTTCGAGTCACACATCCAATCTCCAGTCACACAACCATTCTTTGAGTCACATACCCAATCTTCAATCACACACCTAATCTCCAGTCACACATCAAATCTTCAGCCACACACACAATTTCCGAGTCACACAGTCAATCTCCGAAACACACATCAAATCCCCAGCCATATACCCAATCTCCAAGTCGCACATCAAATCCCCAGCCACATATTTAATCTCCAGTCACAAAACCAATCTCTGAGTCACACATCAAGTCTCCAGTCACACATCCAATCTCCAGTCACACTTTCAATCTCCAAGACACACATCAATTCTCCAGCCACATATTTAATCTCCAGTCACACACTCAATCTCCGAGTCACACATCAAATTCTCAGCCATACACTCAATCCCCAAGTCGCACATTAATTCCCAGCCACATGCATCAAATCTCCAGTCACACTTCCAATCTCCAGTCACACACCCAATTTCCGAGTCACACACTCAATCTCCGTGTCACACATTAAATCCCCAGCCATATCTTCAATCTCCCGTCACACAGCCAATCTTCGAGTCACACATCAAATCTCCAGACATACATCCAATCTCCGGTCACACACTCAATTTCCGAGTCACACAATCAATCTTCGAGTCACACATTATATCCTCAGTCATATACTCAATTTCCCGTCACACAGCTAATCTTCGAGTCACACATCAAATCTCCAGTCACACATCAAATATCCAGTCACACTCAATCTTCGAGTCACACATTAAATCCTCAGTCATATACACAATTTTCAGTCACACAGCTAATCTTCGAGTCACACATCAAATCTGCAGTCACACATCAAATCCCCAGTCACACTCCCAATCTCCGAGCCGCACATTAAATCCCTAGTCACATACTCAAATTATATCCAGTCACACACCTCCAATCTCGGAGCTACACATTCAATCTCCAGTCACACACCCATTCTTCGAGTCATACAGCCGAACTCTTGTCACACACAGAATCTCCGAGTCACACACCTGAGTCACACACTCAATCTCCTGTCACACATCCAATCTCCAGTCACGCAACCAATCTTCGAGTAACACACCCAATCGGCAAGTTACACGCCGAATCTCCAGTCATACATCCAATCTTCAGTCATACCCATCTCCGGTCACACATCCAATCTCCCATCACACAACCACTATGCAGTCACACATCCAATATCCAAGTCACACATAAAATGCCAGTCACATACTCATTCTCATGTCACAAACCCAACCTTCGAGTCACACATCCAATCTCCAGTCACACAACCATTCTTTGAGTCACATACCCAATCTTCAATCACACACCTAATCTCCAGTCACACATCAAATCTCCAGCCACACACACAATTTCCGAGTCACACAGTCAAACTCCGAAACACACATCAAATCCCCAGCCATATACCCAATCTCCAAGTCGCACATCAAATCCCCAGCCACATATTTAATCTCCAGTCACACAGCCAATCTCTGAGTCACACATCAAGTCTCCAGTCACACATCCAATCTCCAGTCACACTTTCAATCTCCAAGACACACATCAATTCTCCAGCCACATATTTAATCTCCAGTCACACACTCAATCTCCGAGTCACACATCAAATTCTCAGCCATACACTCAATCCCCAAGTCGCACATTAATTCCCAGCCACATGCATCAAATCTCCAGTCACACTTCCAATCTCCAGTCACACACCCAATTTCCGAGTCACACACTCAATCTCCGTGTCACACATTAAATTCCCAGCCATATCTTCAATCTCCCGTCACACAGCCAATCTTCGAGTCACACATCAAATCTCCAGACATACATCCAATCTCCGGTCACACATTCAATTTCCGAGTCACACACTCAATCTTCGAGTCACACATTAAATCCTCAGTCATATACTCAATTTCCCGTCACACAGCTAATCTTCGAGTCACACATCAAATCTCCAGTCACACATCAAATATCCAGTCACACACTCAATCTTCGAGTCACACATTAAATCCTCAGTCATATACACAATTTTCAGTCACACAGCTAATCTTCGAGTCACACATCAAATCTCCAGTCACACATCAAATCCCCAGTCACACTCCCAATCTCCGAGCCGCATATTAAATCCCTAGTCACATACTCAAATTATATCCAGTCACACACCTCCAATCTCGGAGCTACACATTCAATCTCCAGTCACACACCCATTCTTCGAGTCATACAGCCGAACTCTTGTCACACACAGAATCTCTGAGTCACACACCTGAGTCACACACTCAATCTCCTGTCACACATCCAATCTCCAGTCACGCAACCAATCTTCGAGTACCACACCCAATCGGCAA
>JAVTVY010002613.1:0-33775 GCA_036873755.1 Hanleya hanleyi
AAGTGAATAGGCCTAAATGAGGAGACGGTGTGTTGCACCGCAAACTTGAGGTGATACTCAATGATACTTTTGCTAAAACGCAAGTCAATTCTATATTTACTGGATACCTGTCAAAGGTCAACGCCAGTTTTGCAAGTTTTACAATATGTACCTAAATTAGGTCATATGGTCATCATCAAAGTTACGGTGCCCAACACCGGAAATTATCAAAAACATTTTTTGTGTTATTACTCCAGTACAAGGACGTCGATTGTGATCCAACTTCCCAGATTATCTCACGCTTATGGCAATGTTGATACGTGACGAAAATCATATACTCGTAAGCGGATGTATTAGTGGGAAGCCATAATACAGTTTTGTTGTTATGGTGGCGATCTTGGACAAATGTCAAAGGTCAATGTCACTCAAGGCTAATTACAAACCAAGGCCTAATTGGTGCCAGTTAGGTTCGCGTTGCGTATTGTGAACTATAGAATCGGACCAAACAGTTCCAATTGTGTTCTTCTATCCAATTATTTTGAGGGTTTGTTTTGCGTTTCTGTTTCGGTTTATCGTTCGTTTGTCGTTCAATGGTCATCGTTCTTCGTTCCGTTTGCGTCAATCGCTCACCGTCCTTTGTTCACAGTCTTCGTTCAACAGTTTAAATTTTGGTTCAGCGTCTGCGGTCAGCGGTGTTCGTTCAACGGTGTTCGTTCAACATGTCTTCCGTTATTTCTTTCCGTTCACATTTCCGGTCGCAATTAACAAGTTGGACGCTTGTCTCGTCTCCTGCAAGCTTTGAATAATACAATTGTTTGTGCAATGAGGCGATTGTCTTTCAACGAAAGGTTGGTGATTACTTGCTCAGACAAGGCATATCAAAGCGAACGCGAGCAAAATCACGTTAAATGCACAAAATGTCCGATCTCACGTTGTCCTAGTTCACAGTGTTGGGAGGCTACAAAAATGAGCATTCACTCGCCATCAACTTACTGTATATACCGTAAAGCCGTAAATTCTCTTACGTACATATAGTCTTCCACGCCTGTGCCACATTACGCCTATGACTTAATCTTCTTTGAAAGATTATTCCATTATTTAATTGGAAGTGGCCAGTAGTATATAAAGGACCGATTCTGTCGGAAAAATGAGGCTCAAAAGTGAGGCTGAGGATCACGTGAGGATCACGGATTACGTCACGTTGCCATGGCGGCGTCGCGATGACGTCACGGATGACGTCGCATGTTGCCATGGGACGTGCCGTCACGGATGACGTGACATCCGGTCACGTGACATCCGGGTCACAGGGGATGTATTCCTCCGTGGTGATGCGGTTAGCGGTGATGCGACCGGGGAGAAGCTTCCGCGCACAGAAAGAAGTCCCTTGTCAACCCAGTGACTTTACCCAATGAATTCGTTAGAATTTTAACCAATCAAATAACCGAGGATAATTTTAGTAGCCAATCAAATTTCACTCACGAAAGACGTCACCACTGGTCTTGTCCAGTCATTTCCGGCAATCTCCGGTGGTGTATGTATTTGGGGTCAAAATGAGGGATTCTGGCATAACATCGACATTGGAAAGTGGACTCAAGTGACCAATCAGCGTGCTGTATTTTAACCAGTGAAATCGTTAGAATTTCAACCAATCATAGTTTTAGTAGCCAATCAAAATTCGCAATTTCCTCCTACAAAATCGTTCATACTAAACAGACAATGGGGGAATGGGTAAGGTCAAGAAGAAGAGTGCCCCAGCCACCGGATGTGTGAAGAAACCCTACAGCAGTCGCACCCTGGGACATCAGACTTTAACAGAAAAGCGCAGAGCTTCTCGAGTTCAGGCAAGCCTGCCTATGTTAGGTCCATACTGGCCCAATGGATAGGTCCATACTGGAAAACCCACTCTTGTACATTTGCGGGGTCTTGTTTTTTTCGTCTCGAGCTGTAGAACACGATGGGAGGGATGTTGAAGTTAAGCGGTGATTTTTTTTGAAAGTCCAGGTACGCCGTGATAGGCCCATACTGGCTCAGTGAACAATATTGGTCCCACTGGGAAATCCACTCTTAGAGATTTGCGGTATGGGTTGTAGAGTCTTGTCTTTCTCGTCTCCAACTGTAGAACACGACGGGAGGGGTCTCGAAGCTAAGCGGTGAATTTTTTTGAAAAGTTCAGGTAGGCCTGGATAGGCCCATACTGGCTCAGTAGATAGATCCATACTGGGAAACCCACTCCTAGACATTTGCGGTAAGGGTTGTGGGGTCTTGACCGTGTGGGGTAGCCGTGTGAAGCTTTCGTGGGATAGTCAGACTGGCGTGTGTTTTTTTATTGGAAGTCGCGTCAAACTGCGCATGCGCAGTTGGGGTGCAGTAAGTAAAGTGGTCATTTTGGGAGTGTGTTTGAGCGATTCTTGGTTCGAATACGTCGTGCGAGGTGTCAAAAGTTTAGCCCTCGTGGTGTAGACCACGACTTGGGAAATGTCCACGTCATCTGTGACGTCATCGGTGACGTCATCAGTAGGAGTAGTGGGCATTTTGCGGTGTGAAGGAAGGTGTTTGGGGTAGAGATGGACCATCCGTGGTCCGAATGGACCGTGTAAGTTGTCATCTTGAAGCTCACGGTGTGTAGACCACGACTTGAAGGATGTCCATGTCATCTGTGACGGCATCTGTGACGTCATCAGTACGAGAAGTACCGAAAGCGAACGTTTTGGGGATGTGAAAGAAGTTGTTTGGGGTAGAGATTGACCGTCCCTGGTCCAAATGGACCGCCTGGGGTATCCTAGTGAAGCTCTCGTCGGGTAGAGTCAGCCTGGCGTGTGTGTTTTTTTCATTGGAAGTCGCGTCAATCTGCGCATGCGCTCTCGTCGATGAGCGTCCAGCTGGATAGGTGTGGGGTGGAAATAGAGTCTGTATGCGCAAGAAGAAGGGTATTGAAAAGGACGTCTTGAGGTCATAGTAGTCCGATTTGTCCGTGGGAGGCTTTATTTTGAAGTTCTCTTGGGGTAGCGTCGGGTTGGATTGATGTCTAAATACATATGGACCGATGAGGGACACGAGTTCATCCCTATATGTATAGACCCCACCACCACTGGTCGGGGACACCACCACCACCACCACCGGGCGTTGATCGCTCATCAACGCCCGGAGATGGTGGTGTCTCCCGTGGGGTAGAGCTCTTGGATCGGAGTGGATGATATCGTAATCTGCGCATGGGCATTCGGGGTGTAGCGAGTAAAGTGGTCATTCTGGAGGTGCGTGGTGGTGCGTTTGAGCGATTGAGGGATCATTCTTGGTTCGAATGAATCGTGTGTTGACGCCCAGCGGTGGCGCCACAACCGGGCGTTGATCGCTCATCAACGCCCGGAGGTGGTGGTATTTCATGTGGTGTAGAGCTCTTGGATCGGAGTGGATGATATCGTAATCTGCGCATGGGCATTTGGGGTGTAGTACGTAAAGTGGTCATTCTGGAGGTGCGTGGTGGTGTGTTTGAGCGATTGAGGGACCATTCTTGGTACGAATGAGTCGTGTGGGGTGGCAAAGTAAAGCCCTCGCGGTGTAGACCACGACTTGAGGTATGTCCATGTCATCTGAGATGAGATTGGTATTCAGCAGGATTAGTAGCCAAAGTGAACATTTTGGGGGTGTACAGGAAGTTGTTTGGGGTAGAAATGGATCATCCGTGGTCCGACGTCTGGTTTGAACATGCGCAGTCTGGTCGTAGTAGAAAAAGGACAGTTTCGGAGGTGCGCTGGTCCAAATGGGCCGTGTAAGGTGGGGAGCGTTCGTGGAGAGGGGGTCAAGCCAAGCTGGCTACCTGGTGGAGTTACCTGTGTGTACGTGTGGATGAGTGAGTGGGGCGTACCCAATGCCCGTGAGGCGTGCCCAACGCCCGTCTTAACGCATGGACGCACTAACGATGGTGAGTAAGTGAGTGTGGGTGAGTGAGTGAGTGAATGAGTGAGTGTGGGTGAGTGAGTGAGTGAGTGAGTGAGTGAGTGAGTGAGAGCTCAGAGCTCGGAAGTAACGTCATCGTACGCATGCGCACGCTATAGTGTACAGGGGGCACCACAGATGCGTGCGCGTGCGTATCTGTGGTGCACCCGCACCCTGATGTACCCTATGTCCTACGGGACCACAGATGCGTGCGCATGCGTACGATTACGTCACTTTCGAGCTCTAAGCTCCCACTCACTCACTCACTCACTCATTCACTCACAATCGTTATTGCGTCCATGCGTTAAGACGGGCGTTGGGCACTCACTCACTCACTCACACGCAAACACAGGTAGCCAGTCAGACTCGCCCCCACGATCGCTCCCACTTTATACGACCCATTCGAACCAGCGTAGCTCCGACACAGTCCTTTTCCTACTACGTCAACGCCCGGTGGTGGTGGTGGTGTCCTCGACCGGTTGTGGTGGGGTCTGAGCATATAGGGATGAACTCGTACCCCTCATCAGTCCATATGTATTTAGACACCAATTCAGCCCAACGCTACCCGAATAAAACTTCAAAATAAGGCCTCCCACGGACAAATCGGACCACTATGGGTCCATCCCAACTTCAAAACGTCCATTCCAATGCCCTTCTTCTACTGCGCTTGTGCATACAGACTCTATTTCCACCCCACACCTATCCAGCTGGACGCTCTTCCACGAGAGCGCATGCGCAGATTGACGCGACTTCCAATAAAAAGTACTTGGCCTTGACCTTCACTTTTGAAGTGATAGGCATCCAAGTATAGAAACTACGGCTCCTATTTGCTGAACAAGTAACACACAGACAGTCAAGAAACAAAGACAGAATAGTGAGCACAATATTGTCTTTCTTTTGGCGCTACTTATAAAACGATCCGATGTGACCTTGACCTTGAATATCACACAATATAAAAAAACATTGTTCGTGTTTTTCTCAAAAACTACAACATGCAGGAATCTGTAATTTAGTACATGTGTACCCGACGACACGGTATGATGCCACTGAATTCTCAACCTGACCTTGACTATGGTTTTTGCGATATGGGCACTGACAGTTTGGAGACTATAGGGCCATAACTTGAAAACTGTTGGGAATTCTGGGTTGAAATTTGAACATGAATGTAGGTCATTACATGACGTTACAACATATCAGTAGAAACCACAAAAAGATCCCAGAAAGATTGGGAGATAATTAGCAAATTCTGAAGCTTACAATCATCATTATTTTTATGTATTAATGAGAGGATATATATATGTATTTGCCTATGAAATTTCAAGAATGTAGCTTTGATAGGTTTGGAGATATCGAAAAAACAATTTTCTCGAACTATTAAGCCGTTAAATGATTCTCTCACCCTGTTTGTGATCATTTGTTGATTTTATCTATTCAATGAGCGTTGTCAATTTTGCTATAGCGATTCGGCTGTAGCACTCGAGGCATCCCGTGGTGGAAACGTTATAACTCTTGAACCGCAATAGGTACGGACTTCTAATTGGTTGCGTGGTACTTCAAAGAATAAGTACTTTCGTACACAGTGATCCGTGTTTCCCAATACAAATGTAAGCATGGGACCAATATTTGAGGTCATTTAATCGGGCAGAAAAAGACTGCGACAAGCGCAGTCTCCGGGCGAACAATTCCCAAGCTTAACTGTCTCTATTCAATCCATTCTCTGGACTCCAGGGACAATTTTGTAAACACACTTTGTAAACGGTACTAACATTTTCGGATCGATGAAGGAACCGTGTGGGGCCAAAATAAAGCTCGGAAATGTGTTCAACAGCTGCCGCTTACCAATATAGGCAAGTTTGTTAGAAGAAAAAACTTGATGATAAAACTACAAGGTAGTAACAAGAAATGTGAAAAAAAACGTGTCTGTGCGTGTAAAGCGACCAAAATAATGGTCGCCACCTGCGACCATGTATTTACTCATTTGCAGTAAGAAGGGAAAGACCGCGTCATTGTACCAACAGTGTCTAGTTTGTCCCGTTTTCCGTCTGTTCATTTCCTCTGCAGTTTGTTCATACGACCCATTGTCTGTAATATTTGTTTCAGTCGCATGTCGATTTCGCCTATATACAACCCACATTACATAACCCATCGACGTGTCCATTACATATGCCGAGACGGACCAGACGTCAGGTGACATTTTACTGTTGTTGACACTTCTGTTTAAACGCAGATAATAGCGGAGCAGAAGTCACGTGATACTTTACTATTGTTAACTTTACACTACTATTCAAAAGGGCACGATTTTCTGTGTCTGAGATCACATTTTCTAGATACGCCGTGATCTACGTCATATCATTTCGTATCAATATACAAACTACCGGGATAACCTACATAATGGTTGTGGTATTTCAACTTGTGTTCATCTCAAGCTATTTAAAGATTGCCCAGGATATTAGATCAAATAAAACAATTAAAACTACCAAATCCGGTAATACCAAAGCAATAATAACTATATATCTCTATGAAAACAGTGGCAAATGGGTCAATCTCCCCATGGTGGAAAATGGGGTCAACCTCCCCTGTAATCGCTGTCACTTTAAATAGGCCGCGGCAGAAGGGTCTAACCTTCCCAAAAATTTTATTTTTAAAGAGAGCAAACTCTCACAAATCATTCCCCTAAATTTGAATTGAGAAGAGTGAAATTTAGCTCATTTATAACAAACTGTGTAACTTATGAAGTCACTCCCTTGGTTTGAAAACACTCTCCCATGTACATGTATTCTAGAGAAAGTTGTTTTCGTGCTCACGTGCTGTTTTAGTCGTGAAGCACAACATTTTTCCCTATACAGTGACAAACCACATCCTTGTAAAGTGCAAAAAGCCAACGTGTCAACCTTCCCCGTGATTGAACCAGATACACCGTATTAAGATTTTCATTTTCTCACCCTCGTGTACTAGGGTGTCAAATTTAATGGAACAAAAGGTTGATGAAATAATATTCAGAAGGCGACGAAATCTATTATAATGACTGATCAATATTCGAGACAATACGGGCCAGCTCTATTAAGACCCTAGCGTCGTGATTATTGGAACATGATTACAATTTCTAGCCAGAAATTGGAAATATCTAGGATTCAGCCTGCTTACAAGAGCTTGGACTACAAATGTATTATGTTAAAATCTTAGGGAATCCAGAAGCCCAATTTCAAATTACTTGAACAAAAATTAACGATTCGATAACTACTAACAAACAAACCTATCATGGAATGTGTTTCTGAACTAAAGGAAATTATAATGCAATTATTTATAAAGTACTCAAGATATTATAAAATTACTCAAAATTACCCCAATCAGCCAAGCAAAGTGTGTGTGTTGCGGGGGGGGGGTGAGCAGTCAATCATCTAACCCCAACCAGTGAATAGTGAGTACTAGAGAATGAACAAGGAGAAGTGTGGGGGGGGGGAGGGGGGTCTACCTAAAATTTGTTTTTTCGTTTATGGTGACCGATGGCTGCCCTCACACTTTTCGCAAATTTTATCATGCCGATGTGGTTGAGATGTACACCATCCGGAGAAAGTAAACATTGTGTGTCCAGCCAAAACCCTCGGTGCTGCCATAAAGTAACTGGATCTGTACTACGGAGCATGGACCGAAGAGAATTGTTCACCTCAATGACCTTGCTGTTATACCACTGACCCAGATTACATGTATACCGTGGAAGTAGTTGTCCAATGATGACAAGACTCACATTGAATGATTCTGTGAGAAAATTACTGAAAGAAATTAAGTCTACAGCTAGGGAATTAGGATTACAGTTTTCATGTGATAAATCGTTTTCTCCAATCTGTAGGAAAACTGCGTTAGGACTATATGATGTAAGGACAGACAATTCTTTTTGAACAGATTTAGGTCCCGGTCTCAGTGTTCCCCCAGACAAGCCGTGAAAGGCGACTTGGATTTCAGTGCCGTCAAGGCCGAGGTTCTCCCAGGACGCATCATTAGTTATAAAACTATCTACTGTCTGTCTCACATTACGCTGCGGCGAGGGTTTCGTGGATTTATCAGTTAATATAACACATTAGCTGTCGAAACTCACCATTTATTCCAAACTCTATCTGTGCAATTATTTGTCATCAAAAATATTTTCCTGGCATGAGAAATTGTTTAAAAAAATCGCCAAAGCTTGTCTCATCCGAGCAGCCGACGTACATTGCTGTGAAACCAACCGGGCAAGTCCATTTTCACCAACAGGAGAGGCAGAGCCCTAGGGGAAGTAACTCATCCGGCATATTTATTCAATGAAAGCAGAAGGAAGAATTAGCTCCCCTAGCACACTACCACTCTCCGGAAAATGGACTTGCCCGGTCATCGGCATGATTGAGTCTGCAACATGCGGTTGCTCGGACGTGACAAACCTTGGAGATTTCTTGAACAATTTCTCATGTCAGGAAAATAGTTTTGATGGCAAATAATTGCACAGATAGAGTTTGGAATATATGGTGAGTTTCGACAGCTAATGTGTTATATTAACTGATAAATCCAAGAAACCCTCGCCGCAGCGTAATGTGAAACAGACAGTAGGCGTCGAATAAATGAGTGACCAAGAACGAGCACATGTGCTACCATTTTCACGCCAATAAGAGGAAGATTATTACCTGTCGATGTAATGTACTTGAATTTAAAAAACACTGAACAGGCGTGTCACCAGCGAAGATGTTATATCAAAACCATGCGATTATTGTTCCGGTTGCCGTTACCAACAACAACGGGAATTCCCTGACGTCACAGACACGCCTATAGTCTATTTCATAGTAAAGGGTTTCATCAAACATATGAAAAATTATTAGCCTCTATGACTTGCTCACATAAATTTCTTTATCGTAAACAATAAATTGTATATCTCTAGTTTGTCCCGTTTTTCGTCTGTTCATTTCGTCTGCCGTCTGTTCATACGACTCCTTGTCTGTAATGTTTGTTTCAGTCGCATGTCGATTTCGCCTATATGCATCCCTGTTGATAGTCCGTTAACAGGCAACCTAATATCCGCCTGTGTTTGTAAATAATACCTTGTCCAGTTCTCTATTTTTCTGGTATATAAACCAAGTTATATTGTTCATATCGTAGTTGTTTCATATTTCGGGGGTTTGGCTCAATAATGTCTAAAAGCCATTATCTCTTTCATTTATTTTGAGGAATCTCCTGCTGTGGATATGCAGTTTAGTTTTTGTCATTGATAATAAAACCAACGTTAATAAACATAAAAAAACATGATATACGAAAGATGATATAATTAGGTATCAATGAATTTATTAAAGAGATAATGGTGTTTGAAATTGTGACCCGATACCGTCAGACGGCGGCCATGTTTGAAGCCGAATGAGTGTTCTATTTCAAGGTTTTCCCATTCCTGAATAAGGGGGGAATGCTGATGAGATTAAAATTCAGAACCAGAATGCGAAACCAAATACAGTCTCCGTCAAATGGTCAGTGAATCCAGAACAGTTTCAAATTTCCGTCGATGTGGATTATCTGAGATTATCTTGACTTGAATTCGTGATTCTACAAGGGATATTTAATTTTGTTAAGCTTGATCCGCGATCTACCTTCAATTGGAAACATGGTGGTTTGCCAACACAATTGTCCTATCATTAATCCAGGTAAAAATGCACGTGACATCAATTCGACTATTCCCCTGTGGACTATTCCCCTCCCGGACTATTTCCTTTCTGGACGTTTTCCCTCCCCAATATAATTTCATGGCAAATATTTCCCTCCAGCTTATCTCCCTTCTGGACATTTGTGTGGGTCCGGAGAGCCTTCCCCCTCTCCATAGAAACACAAATGAATCCTGCATCTCCTGCGACCAAGGACTTCGGAACTGGACCTTCGCTTGTTGGGCTGTCAGGAATCGTTTATTGTAGCTTTGTGTAAATGTATCGCCTCAGTTTTATTGGTCTCTAATTATTACCAATATATATTGGTTTCTAATGTTCTGTGACATAAAGGTCATCGTTTTGTATGTGTTAAAACTAACTACAAAGTCGAATGGATTCAGGCATGAGGTGTGATTTCTTTTAATATCGATGCGTAATGCTTATAAATTTGAAGGTGAAAATAGAACCTTACATCTGCATACAGTATTTTCAGATTTGTGTTCAGACCCTCGCCTGTTGTTGAGCTGTGGTAGATGATTCCCGCCCCCCCCCCCCCGCCATGAATTTTTACTGGATCCGTCCTTGTTTCCCTCCGACTTATTTCCCTTCTTGACATTTTCCCTCCCTGATAAAATTTCATGGAAAATCCTTAAAAGATACTGAAGTCTCAAGAAAATATTCCTATCAGTAAAACATTTCTGTTACAGTTAGGAAAACATGTTTTGACAGCATTTCGACATTATCTTAGAATATATACAATCATCAAGCACATTATTTATCGATAACAATATTTTCTTGATATTATATATTTTAAGGTTTTGCCACGCAATTATATTAGCAAGGGGAAATGTCCAGAAGGGAAATACGCGAGAAGGAAATATTTGCCATAAACTTATATTAGTGACGGGAAATGTCCAGAAGGGAAATAAACGGGAGGTAATAGTCCGAGAGGGAAAATGTCCGCAACCCACATTACATAACCCATCGACATGTTTATTACACATAACCAGACGGACCTGCTCAGAGCAGACATCACGTGACATTTACTATTGTTGACACTTCTATGTCTGTTTATACGCCTTATTACCTGTAATGTATGTTTCAGAATATAAACAAGATAATAGCGGAGCAGAAGTCACCTGACATTTTACTATTGTTAACTTTACACTACTATTCAAAGGAACACGATATTTTGTCCGAAGGGACCAATCACATTTCTAGATACGCCGTGATCTACCTCATATCATTTCGTATAAATACACAAACTACCCAGATAACTGGCAGAGTCATATTTGTTAGCTTACGTATCAGCTATGCTCTCTTGATTGCTGTCGCATCAGTGGCACTCTTTTATTTACTATCGCATCAGTCGAGCTACCTTGAATGCTATCGCACCAGTTGCACTCTTTTGTTCGCTATCGCATCGAGCGAGCTATCTTGATTGCTATCGCATCAGTTGTACTCTTTTGTTTGCTGTCGCATCAGTCGAGCTATCTTGATTGCTATCGCGTCAGTTGTACTCTTTTGTTTGCTATCGCATCATTCGAGCTATCTTGATTGCTATCGCATCAGTTGTACTCTTTTGTTTGCTATTGCATCAGTCGAACTATCTTGATTGCTATCGCATCAGTTGTACTCTTTTTTTGCTATCGCATCAGTCGAGCTATCTTGATTGCCATCGAATCAGTTGTACCGGTACTCTTTTGTTTGCTATCGCCTCGGTCGATCTATCTTGATTGCAATCGCATCAGTTCCGCTCTTTTGTTTGCTATCGGATCAGCCGAGCTATCTTGATTGCAATCGCATCAGTTGCGCTCTTTTGTTTGCTATCGCATCGGTCGAGCTATCTTGATTGCTATCGCATCAGTTGCGCTCTTTTGTTTGCTATCGCATCAGTCGAGCTATCTTGATTGCAATCGCATCAGTTGCGCTCTTTTGTTTGCTATCGCATCAGTCGAGCTATCTTGATTGCTATCACATCAGTTGCGCTCTTTTGTTCGCTATCGCAGCAGTCGAGTTATCTTGATTGCTATCGCATCAGTTGAGCTCTTTTGTTCGCTATTGCACCAATCGAGCTATCTTGGCTGCTATCGCATCAGTTGCGCTCTTTTGTTCGCTAACGCATCAGTCGAGCTATCTTGATTGCTATCACATCAGTTGCGCTCTTTTGTTCGCTATCGCATCAGTCGAGCTATCTTGATTGCTACCGCATCAGTTGCGCTCCTTTGTTCGATATCGCATCAGTCGGGCTATCTTGATTGCTACCGCATCAGTTGTACTATTTTGTTCGCTATCGCATCAGTCGAGCTACCTTGATTGCTATCGCATCAGTTGCACTCTTTTGTTCGCTATCGCATCAGTCGAGCTATCTTGATTGCTATAGCGTCAGTTGTACTCTTTTGTTTGCTATCGCATCAGTCGAGCTATCTTGATTGCTATCGCACCAGTTGTATTCTTTTGTTCGCTATCGCATCAGTCGCGCTATCTTGATTGCTATCGCATCAGTTGTACTCTTTTGTTTACTATCGCATCAGTCGAGTTATCTTGATTGCAATCGCATCGGCGGTACTCTTTTGCTTGCTATCGCACCAGTCCAGCTCTCTTGATTGCTATCGTATCAGTTGTACTCTTTTCTTTGCAATCGCATTAGTCGAGCTATCTTGATTGCCATCGCATCAGTTGTACTCTTTTGTTTGCTATCACCTCAGCCGAGCTATCTTGATTGCAATCGCATCAGTTGCGCTCTTTTGTTTGCTATCGCATCAGCCGAGCTATCTTGATTGCAATCGCATCAGTTGCGCTCCTTTGTTTGCTATCGCATCAGTCGAGCTATCTTGATTGCTATCGCATCAGTTGCGCTCTTTTGTTTGCTATCGCATCAGTCGAGCTATCTTGATTGCAATCGCATCAATTGCGCTCTTTTGTTTGCTATCGCATCAGCCGAGCTATCTTGGTTGCTATCGCATCAGTTGCGCTCTTTTGTTCGCTAACGCATCAGTCGAGCTATCTTGATTGCTATCGCATCAGTTGCACGCTTTTGTTCGATATCGCATCAGTCGGGCTATCTTGATTGCTACCGCATCAGTTGTACTCTTCTGTTCGCTATCGCATCAGTCAAGCTATCTTGATTGCTACCGTATCAGTTGCACTCTTTTATTTGCTATCGCATCAGTCGAGCTATCTTGATTGTTATCGCATCAGTCGTACTCTTTTGTTTGCTGTCGCATCAGTCGAGCTATCTTGAATGCTATCGCATCAGTTGCACTCTTTTGTTCGCTATCGCATCAGTTGAGCTATCTTGATTGCTATTGCATCAGTTGCGCTCTTTTGTTTGCTGTCGCATCAGTCGAGCTATCTTGATTGACATCGCATCAGTTGTACTCTTTTGTTTGCTATCGCCTCTGTCTAGCTATCTTGATTGCTATCGCATCAGTTGCGCTCTTTTGTTTGCTATCGCATCAGCCGAGCTATCTTGATTGCAATCGCATCCGTTGCGCTCTTTTGTTTGCTATCGCATCAGCCAAGCGATCTTGATTGCAATCGCATCAGTTGCGCTCTTTTGTTTGCTATCGCATCAGTCGAGCTATCTTGATTGCTATCGCATCAGTTGCGCTCTTTTGTTTGCTATCGCATCAGTCGAGCTATCTTGATTGCGATCGCATCAGTTGCGCTCTTTTGTTTGCTATCGCATCAGTCGAGCTATCTTGATTGCTATCGCATCGGTTGCGCTCTTTTGTTCGCTATCGCATCAGTCGAGTTATCTTGATTGCTATCGCATCAGTTGCGCTCTTTTGTTCGCTATCGCATCACTCGAGCTGTCTTGGTTGCTATCGCATCAGTTGCGCTCTTTTGTTCGCTAACGCACCATTCGAGCTATCTTGATTGCTATCGCATCAGTTGCGCTCTTTTGTTCGCTATTGCATCACTCGAGCTGTCTTGGTTGCTATTGCATCAGTTGCGCTCTTTTGTTCGCTAACGCACCATTCGAGCTATCTTGATTGCTATCGCATCAGTTGCGCTCTTTTGTTCGATATGGCATCAGTCGGGCTATCTTGATTGCTACCGCAGCAGTTGTACTCTTTTGTTCGCTATCGCACCAGTCGAGCTATCTTGATTGCTTTTGCATCAGTTGTGCTATTTGGTTTGCTACGGGTTCAGTCGAGCTATCTTGATTGCTATCGCACCAGTCGAGCTATCTTGATTGCTATCGCACCAGTCGAGCTATCTTGATTGCTATCGCACCAGTCGAGCTATCTTGATTGCTATCGCACCAGTCGAGCTATCTTGATTGCTATCGCACCAGTCGAGCTATCTTGATTGCTATCGCACCAGTCGAGCTATCTTGATTGCTATCGCATCAGTCGAGCTATCTTGATTGCTATCGCACCAGTCGAGCTATCTTGATTGCTATCGCACCAGTCGAGCTATCTTGATTGCTATCGCACCAGTCGAGCTATCTTGATTGCTATCGCACCAGTCGAGCTATCTTGATTGCTATCGCACCAGTCGAGCTATCTTGATTGCTATCGCACCAGTCGAGCTATCTTGATTGCTATCGCACCAGTCGAGCTATCATCTTGATTGCAATCGCATCAGTTCCGCTCTTTTGTTTGCTATCGGATCAGCCGAGCTATCTTGATTGCAATCGCATCAGTTGCGCTCTTTTGTTTGCTATCGCATCGGTCGAGCTATCTTGATTGCTATCGCATCAGTTGCGCTCTTTTGTTTGCTATCGCATCAGTCGAGCTATCTTGATTGCAATCGCATCAGTTGCGCTCTTTTGTTTGCTATCGCATCAGTCGAGCTATCTTGATTGCTATCACATCAGTTGCGCTCTTTTGTTCGCCATCGCAGCAGTCGAGTTATCTTGATTGCTATCGCATCAGTTGAGCTCTTTTGTTCGCTATTGCACCAATCGAGCTATCTTGGCTGCTATCGCATCAGTTGCGCTCTTTTGTTCGCTAACGCATCAGTCGAGCTATCTTGATTGCTATCACATCAGTTGCGCTCTTTTGTTCGCTATCGCATCAGTCGAGCTATCTTGATTGCTACCGCATCAGTTGCGCTCCTTTGTTCGATATCGCATCAGTCGGGCTATCTTGATTGCTACCGCATCAGTTGTACTATTTTGTTCGCTATCGCATCAGTCGAGCTACCTTGATTGCTATCGCATCAGTTGCACTCTTTTGTTCGCTATCGCATCAGTCGAGCTATCTTGATTGCTATAGCGTCAGTTGTACTCTTTTGTTTGCTATCGCATCAGTCGAGCTATCTTGATTGCTATCGCACCAGTTGTATTCTTTTGTTCGCTATCGCATCCGTCGCGCTATCTTGATTGCTATCGCATCAGTTGTACTCTTTTGTTTACTATCGCATCAGTCGAGTTATCTTGATTGCAATCGCATCGGCGGTACTCTTTTGCTTGCTATCGCACCAGTCCAGCTCTCTTGATTGCTATCGTATCAGTTGTACTCTTTTCTTTGCAATCGCATTAGTCGAGCTATCTTGATTGCCATCGCATCAGTTGTACTCTTTTGTTTGCTATCACCTCAGCCGAGCTATCTTGATTGCAATCGCATCAGTTGCGCTCTTTTGTTTGCTATCGCATCAGCCGAGCTATCTTGATTGCAATCGCATCAGTTGCGCTCCTTTGTTTGCTATCGCATCAGTCGAGCTATCTTGATTGCTATCGCATCAGTTGCGCTCTTTTGTTTGCTATCGCATCAGTCGAGCTATCTTGATTGCAATCGCATCAATTGCGCTCTTTTGTTTGCTATCGCATCAGCCGAGCTATCTTGGTTGCTATCGCATCAGTTGCGCTCTTTTGTTCGCTAACGCATCAGTCGAGCTATCTTGATTGCTATCGCATCAGTTGCACGCTTTTGTTCGATATCGCATCAGTCGGGCTATCTTGATTGCTACCGCATCAGTTGTACTCTTCTGTTCGCTATCGCATCAGTCAAGCTATCTTGATTGCTACCGTATCAGTTGCACTCTTTTATTTGCTATCGCATCAGTCGAGCTATCTTGATTGTTATCGCATCAGTCGTACTCTTTTGTTTGCTGTCGCATCAGTCGAGCTATCTTGAATGCTATCGCATCAGTTGCACTCTTTTGTTCGCTATCGCATCAGTTGAGCTATCTTGATTGCTATTGCATCAGTTGCGCTCTTTTGTTTGCTGTCGCATCAGTCGAGCTATCTTGATTGACATCGCATCAGTTGTACTCTTTTGTTTGCTATCGCCTCTGTCTAGCTATCTTGATTGCTATCGCATCAGTTGCGCTCTTTTGTTTGCTATCGCATCAGCCGAGCTATCTTGATTGCAATCGCATCCGTTGCGCTCTTTTGTTTGCTATCGCATCAGCCAAGCGATCTTGATTGCAATCGCATCAGTTGCGCTCTTTTGTTTGCTATCGCATCAGTCGAGCTATCTTGATTGCTATCGCATCAGTTGCGCTCTTTTGTTTGCTATCGCATCAGTCGAGCTATCTTGATTGCGATCGCATCAGTTGCGCTCTTTTGTTTGCTATCGCATCAGTCGAGCTATCTTGATTGCTATCGCATCGGTTGCGCTCTTTTGTTCGCTATCGCATCAGTCGAGTTATCTTGATTGCTATCGCATCAGTTGCGCTCTTTTGTTCGCTATCGCATCACTCGAGCTGTCTTGGTTGCTATCGCATCAGTTGCGCTCTTTTGTTCGCTAACGCACCATTCGAGCTATCTTGATTGCTATCGCATCAGTTGCGCTCTTTTGTTCGCTATTGCATCACTCGAGCTGTCTTGGTTGCTATTGCATCAGTTGCGCTCTTTTGTTCGCTAACGCACCATTCGAGCTATCTTGATTGCTATCGCATCAGTTGCGCTCTTTTGTTCGATATGGCATCAGTCGGGCTATCTTGATTGCTACCGCAGCAGTTGTACTCTTTTGTTCGCTATCGCACCAGTCGAGCTATCTTGATTGCTTTTGCATCAGTTGTGCTATTTGGTTTGCTATCGCATCAGTCGAGCTATCTTGATTGCTATCGCACCAGTCGAGCTATCTTGATTGCTATCGCACCAGTCGAGCTATCTTGATTGCTATCGCACCAGTCGAGCTATCTTGATTGCTATCGCATCAGTCGAGCTATCTTGATTGCTATCGCACCAGTCGAGCTATCTTGATTGCTGTTGTGTCAGTTGTGCTCTTTTGTTTGCTTCGGCATCAGTTGGGGTTTATGATGAAAATAATTATTCTGAATATTTTTATGATAATTTTTTTTAACTTCAAGTCGGAAGTATGCCAGTTACAATCGATTAAAAATATATTCTGGGTTAAGGGCATAGCGAAACACCCGGGTTGACCAAGATTGGAACTAATTAAAATGGAATCGAAAGATTGGAATCAAGGACAAGATCTAATCTTCACATATTGAAATATCAATCTTTCGGTACGATTGAAATTATTTGCAATCCGTTAAATTGAAAAACACAGAGTGAAGCTAATGTAGACTGAAAAAACATTCTAATAGATCATAACACACTGGGATTGTCAATCTAATAGAATGATTTTCAATCAGAAAAGATTGGTCGCTTATTTCAATCTAATTATTTAAGAGAGTAAATTCCCCTTAAAGCTGCACAAAGACTCAGACAATAGCTTCCTACATGAAGTATCTACCGTAGATTACTCAAACATGTCATTGCTCACGCCCAAAATGCCCTCTTTCGTTATTACTGCTGAACTGCGGATGCGTAGCATGGTGCGACTTCCGATAAAATACATATCAGTCGTATAGTCTACATGCCGATGAAAGTTGATGGTTGGCCATGCTGTAGTTATATTTTTGAGTCGTTACGTAACAAGAAAAAGCGTCTGTTTAGTACGCATCATTTTGTAGGATGAAATTGCCCGCCAGGTTTACATAGCCTCAACTACTGAATTTTGATTGGTTACTAAAACTATGGTCGGCTATTCGATTGGTTAAAATTCTAACGATTTCATTGGTTAAAATACAGCACGCTGATAGGTCACTTTGAGTCCACTTTCCAATGTCCATTTTATGCCAGAATCCCTCATTTTGACCCCAAAACATACACCACCCGAGATTGCGGGAAGTGACCGGACATGACCGGTGGTGACGTCATCCGTGAGTGAATTTTGATTGGCTACTAAAACTATCCTTGGTTATTCGATTGGCTAAAATTCTAACAATTTCATTGGTTAAAATCACTGGGATGACAAGGGACTACTCTCGGTGCACGGTGGCTTCTCCCCGGTCACTTCACCTTCGACCGCATAACCGCGGAGGAATACATCCCCCGTAACTCGGATGTCACGTGACCGGATGTGACGTCATCCGTGACGTCATGTCATATGGCAACATTTGACGTCATCGGGACATCACCATGGCAACGTGACGTCATCCGTGATCCTCAGCCTCATTTTTCCGACAGAATCGGTTTTTTATATACTACTGTGGCCAGAGTAAATGATTAGCACAGACTATATTTCGTTCTCACGTAAAGAATTTTCACTCAAATAAAAAGCGAAGCCTAGCTCTACGACAGTACCGTAGTCTTTATCCAACTGTCAACAACGAGGAGTTTTCATGCGAATACTTTAAAGAAACTGCATCCACATATCAATTCGGTATTCATCAGTCATAATGCGTAGCCTATGATATTGGTTATATATTGCCTATATATTTTTACATCATAATACATTGATCAAACATTTGATCAGGTTTTTATTCGGCTCCGTTTTTATTTCGGTCCGCTCCGTATTTTCGTTCATCGGTCTGGTAGTGAAAAGTATCAAATGAACACAAAGCGCACCGAACGCAAAACAAAAATGGATAGAGACACGCCATTGGAGACGATTATGGATCGGAACAATTCAATTTGATTGCCAATTTGATAATTTGATTTAGAGTTGAAGCAATTTTTTATTTATTTTCTTCTTTCAAAGTCGCCAATAGCCTTAAAACTTAATACAGCAAAGGCATGTTGGGGAATCTGGGAGTTTTATCTTAACAAGATTGCACTATGGGATCTCTTTCATTTTCAATGTACCTGAATTTCAATTAAAATGTGTAAACAAAAAGACACTAGGATTTCTCTTGGCCTGTGGAGATAATGATAATAAAATCCAGCCAATCAAAGAACTTATGTAAAGGTTCCTTCAGTATAACCAATGTATTCATATGGTTTCGAAGTTTCAAGTTAAAAACATTGAAGATTTGAAAACGAGTGAAAATCTTGAAACTCGTGTCAACTGAGGACTTTCTTTGTCCTCGTGCACATATGTTTGATGTTTGCTAATGCTGTTATTTGGAATAGGACTTTGGATCATGGACCAAGAAATTCTTTAACCCTATCTGGCCTGGGGTTTTTTGGGGACGTATCCTGACCCCCCACCTAATTATTTTTCTCATCCCTTGAACTAGGGGGCTGAAACTTACCACACTATACCCTTGGATCAAGCTCTACCAGAAAATTGTAAAAAAATCCAAGATGACCGCTTCGATGACGTCACAGTGGCGTCATTTTAAAAAACGGCATTTTTTGGCCGATTTTTCGGTCAGATTTTTCGAATTTTTTATTTATGCAATTTCTCCGCAAAAGCTGCATGATAAATTAGTAAATATTAATGTGATGTGAAATACTTTTCTACTTTTCATCGGGGAAGAGCAGAAATTTTGAAGAAATATGACGTAAAAACACTTTTCTGATACCCCACGTGGTCGCCATCTTGAATTTACCCATGATCCTCTGCTCGGGGGGTCATGCAAATAGGCTTAAAATGACCCCAATATAATAAACGATAAAGTCACGGAGTTTCAGTTCTTGATTTCTTGTCGTTCCGGAGATAGCGCAGAAAGTTTGGTAGGGGAGAGGCATTTCGCCCCCACAAGGCCAGGTAGGGCTATTTTCGATGCACATTTTATCAATGCGTATTGCTGAACTATACGTATCGTTTTCCGGAGCAAACTTCCCAGGACACAATAAGGTCCGACCCATTATACCCGTCGATCGGATCTTCGGTGTTACCATTTATTACGGTTCCAAGACGGCATGCCTAAAAGGCAAATTTGTGCGTTTTGATCTTAGACACCACGAGACAGATAAAATCGAAACTTTAAATGGAAGAGAGGACCTTTTATCCTCAGCAAAATCCTGATTTTATGACCGGCCCCACCCCTCCCACCAAATTTTTTCTCTTTATGAAATTTATGAACAGTAAAAAGGGTGGATTTTGAATGTTTATTTACCTTTCAGGTAATCCAGAAAGACAACACTGTTCAATAAAATTATTTGCAACAGTACTTCTACTTGGTATATCATACACAGGCAACAATGTAGCCTGTGCCCAACAGAAGAGAACATCCAAGTTGACCTTAGGTTTAAAACTGCAGAGATCTTTGTTCAACCTTCAACTTCAGCCTTCTACCCCTCTCATATCATAGGGA
The DNA here is from genome assembly GCA_036873755.1 of Hanleya hanleyi. Taxonomy (NCBI): domain Eukaryota; kingdom Metazoa; phylum Mollusca; class Polyplacophora; order Lepidopleurida; family Hanleyidae; genus Hanleya; species Hanleya hanleyi. The sequence goes on from JAVTVY010002613.1 coordinate 20,013, forward strand.
AATAAACATGCTAAATGATATTCTGTTTCTGACTAAAAGCATATGGGTGAATTTACTGTTAATTTGGACAATTTCATCACTCTGTCCAGGTTCCGCAGAGAAACTTTCCGCCATTCCTTCTTCAATAGAATATATTATGTATAAAGGCCGCTAAAGTTTACCCTTTCTTTTCTACTGCCAGTTTCAAACGTAATCTTAAGTATCACTTCGTAAAATATTCTGAGAGAAAATTGTTTCACCAGATAATTCGTGCACGTGGGTGAGTCAGTGTCACTGAACAGCGTGCCAAAATTCGTAAATAAAATAAATATGTATGCATGTATTTGCTTAAATGATCATATGTATTACTCAATGTAAGTAGTGTCTAAAAAGAAAGTTAAACGCCAGTGGCTCCGAAGGAACGACGAAGCGGTCGGAGCGGCTGGAGCGGACGGATTTTACACGTCACTTCCGGCGATGACGTCACTTCCAACAGGGGGCTCCACCTAAAAGGGGGCAATTAAAGGTAATTAGGTGGTAATTATAGGTAATTAAGTGCAATTAAGGATTGGTTATGGATACTGGAGGGCCATTATGTGGTAAGTAAGGATAACTAAGCGTAATTATCGATAATTTTTAGCTAGGCAGACGTGTCAAAGGAAAGGTAGACGTGTCGAATTAAAATTAGGCGGTATTAATAAATAATAATTGATGATCCCCGAGATAATTATCGCGGAATTATGCCAAGGGTAATAGTGTACTGATAATAAGAATTAATTAAGAATGAGTACCAATTATTTCCCGATTTCTTTTCATTCGTTGTAAAGCTATTGACAACCGATACCCTTAATGCGGGACTTGCACAATACACGGTTCAGGCCTCTGCCGCTAGGATCGCCTTTGTCTTTATGTCCGTTTTATCCCACTTCTATCATCTACTAGGCACAGCTGAGTAAGGCTGGTCGATCGTTTCGCTTGGACGCGTAGCGGGCGATAACTCTCCGTAATCAGCACCGCCCAACCTCCAGGATCTCGGCGAACGACATTTCCAGTTTATCGAGAAAAGCAGCCGAAAATAGATGGAAATAGATGTGAAAATAGCAGCTACAACGTGTTTGCTCTAAGGTATGTGGTTGATTTATATGATTTTAAGTTCAATACTTGATATAATCGATAGAAACCTGTCGTAGTTTATTCAATTGTGCCGCCATATTCGTTAACAATGGCGAAAGACAAATATGCCGAATATAAAATCGGCCCGCGGGATGATTGAAACAGTATAAACGTTTCCGTTCCGGGTCGTTTATATTTTGGAAACATTCAAGGAATTCCCGTAGGTAAGCAAACCCTATATCGCGAGATATCTTGCAGGTAGTTGTCATTTGAACTCCGCTAAAGTCAATAAATACCGCGACGTCGGCATTAGCTGACAATGGGTTTAAATGTGTATTCATCCCAGCATGCTGTACAGGAGAGCTGTTAGATCGCAGCGGGAGTAGAGCTTTCAAAGCTGCCCTGAAAGACAAGCTCAGTGCCTAAGCAGACGATAGAAGTGGTATAAAGCGGAAATTCTAGCGGCCGAGGCCGGAACCTTGTATTGTGCAAGTCCCGCATTACTCTTAATTATATGGGAGATTGGCACCAATGTTCATTTACTATATATCCACCACAACGATAATCAGATCTATGCACCGAGCAGTGTATTGTGTTGCTGACCGTCGCTACAATACCTCTATACAGCACGTATGGAGTAAGCATTGTTAATTATCATCCGCGGTACAGTGCCTATTGTATCGTGTTTGGTGGAGCGTTAATTGCTCCTATTGCCCACTCTAAACAAGTATGAGCATTTTGCAACACAATGCACTGCTCGATGCATAGGGATGATTATCGCTGTGTTGGATATAGTAAATGAACATTGGTGCCAATCTCCCTTATAATTCAGTGCAATTAAGAGCATCGGTTGTCAATAGCTGTACAATGAATGAAAAGAAATCGAGAAATAATTAGTACTCATTCTTAATTAATTCTTATTATCTTATAATTAGTACACTGGTACCCTTGTCATAATTCCGCGATAATTATCTAGGGGACCATCAATTATTCCCCTATTTTCTGCCCGTCTTAATTACTCCTAATTATTCATTATTACCACCTAATTGTAATTCGACAAGTCTGCCTTTCCTTTGACACGTCTGCATCATTCACAATTATTGATAATTACGCTTAATTACCCCTAATTACCACATGATACCCCTCCAGTATCCATAACTACTCCTTAATTGCACTTAATTACCTCTAATTATAACCCAATTACCCTTAGTGGTGCCCCCTGATGAAGTGACGTCACCCCCGGAAGTGACATGTAGAAGCCGTCCGCTACGGCCGCTCCGTCGATACTCTGGATCCACTGGCGTTGAACGCTCTTATTAGACACTACTAACGCAGCTTGATATTTTTATATTCTTGTTATGGTTTTTTTATGAGAATCACCATCTGATATAGTTGCTAGTCACCAGTGTGAATTCAAATAATAAAAAAAATAAATGACATACAGAAAGAATCATGCGTATCACGCATATGAATAGCATATTCCACATGCTTAACGTCCGGCGTATGTATCTCATACTACGCTCATACGAGAAAGATTGAATAATGACGCGATTGGCTCTGTTGGAAGAAATGTGTATAGACGTGACCGACTCTGTTGAAAGGATTAGGTATAGACACGACCGTCTCTGTTAGAGGGATTGTGTAAAAATATGACCAATTTTGCTGGATGTATTTGGTATAAACACGTCTGTCGGAAGGATTCTGTACAGGCACGATAGAATCTGTTAGATGGATTCAGTACAGAGGAGACCGTCAGGGCGTGAATCACTGACCCCGAAAATATCTCTTTTTTTCTGGTAGCTCCTGAGAGCTGTTAAGAATTGTTCCTCTCATCTGGTGCTTATAGTAGACCAGCCACCCAACCCAAAGATGGCTAGAAAACTTTTTGATGGCATCACGTGTTAAAAGCTGTCATTCAGGCTTAATCAACTCTACATGGTGTGCAGATAACGATGTGACCGGATGACATTTTCACTTTTGAACGTTAAGGTCATTTTTGAGGTCATAAAGGCCATTAGAAGTCAAATAAAGATAAAGCATCTATTTTTTGCGATATCTTCGTGGAGGACGAGTGATTGCGACTGATTTTTTGCTTCATTTTTGTTCTGGTCTTAGTTACTAGTGGTTTGCATATTCACAGATGTAATGGATTATGGGACATTTCAACACTACCAGAACTTGAGGGGGGGGGGGGCATTGTGGCCCCTTCCCAAACTTTCTGCCCTAACTTCGGATCGGCATAAAATCGGGAGCTAAGCTGACACTTCATGGCTTTGTAGTTTATCATACTGGGATCATGTTGAGCCTATTTGCTTAGCTTCGACCAGAAAATCATTGGTAAATTCAAAACGGCGGCCATGTGGCGTATCAGTAAAAAAAATTGTTTTCGTCATTTTTGGTTCAAATTCCTACTTCGAGGAAAAGGGGACAAAACTATTTCATTTTACATCAGATGATTATTTACTAAGTTAGCATGCAGCTTTTGTGAAGAAACACATCAATAATAAAATCGAAAAATCGTCCCCAAAAAGCTTTTTTTTGGAAAGGAGTTCCCGTGACGTCATTTTCTAATAGAACTTGATCCAATGGTATAGTGTGTTAAGATTCAGCTCCCTAGCTCGAGAGACAAGAAAAACAATGACCCCAAATTAGTGAGCCAAACCAAAAAGATGACGGCATCGTTTGTTAAAAGCTTAATCAACTCTACATGGTGTGGGGATTGAGATGTGATCAGATGACATTCTCATTTTTTATCTTGAAGGTCATTTTTAGGTCATGAAGGTCAAGAGATGTCAAATACGGATAAGTCGACTATTTTTTCCAATATCTTCGTATAGGAAGAACAATTGCCACATTACGGTTGGTAATATTTGATTAGGTGATTTGCGTATTCAAGGAAATAAAGCATTATGCGAAAATTCAATATAACATCCACCTCCGACCCCCTTGCTATGTGTAAGTGTAGTGCCTCATTGATCTGGTTCTAATCTCCCATCTGCATGATCGAAACTTCAAACTTATCAGTTTTATAGCTCAACTGACAAAATTGTCCGTCAACAAAGGAAATATCTGACGGCGCTCATGATTGTTGGACAGAACCGGGCTGTGACCAGTCGGAAGCTACACACAGAAACAGTTGTTAACATATATGGTATTGCTCCTGTACAAGTAGCTTGTCTACCAGTCAGATGCAAGATAAAGTGGTTTAGATATTCTTTTTGGAACATATTAAGAACATTCCATAAAATTGGAGGGAGATGGGTACCCGTGTTCGTAGTCAATTGTCAGGATAATTACCTTTTACCAGGTGTCCCTAGCTGTTTGTAGCCAATTGTCAGGATAATTACCTTTACCAGGTGTCCCTAGCTGTTTGTAATCAGATGGTCAGGAATATTACCCTTGACAAAGAACTGGCTAGTTAATTAACCATACCAAGGAGGCCTTAGCTTAATATTTGTCAGAAGAGTTAAACAGAATTTGATGATCAGACAATTACATATGGTAGTTGCTGGATGATTTCATCATTGAAGGAAACAAAATTTTCGACCAGGGTCATAGAATTCAACATTTTACAGCGAAGTTTGCCATGAAGAGATGCATATAGTCACTCCTTTGCGACGGGTTTAACAGCTGATAGCTGAAGAGCTGAAGACAAATTGAATTGTTAGTCTGGTAACCGCCAACAAACAATCCTCGATGTGGCCTCTGGTACCACCAAATGCTTGGCGACTCTTACAAGCTCTCGTTGAATCAGAAGAAATTACTATAACGGAGAATAACTCATTTGTTTAATTGTACATGTGTCCACACCAACCAACATTTAAATTTCGAAACGGAATTGTCCTGGTGTGCAATCATGAGTCATGCTTCAGTTTTGGATGGATGCCCAGAATAGCGCGACCACACATCCCCTATTACCGACTCAAGCGCTATTCGATTCATGGATAGAAGAGGAGGGATGATACCATAGTTCTGTTAACTTGAAATCGGGCATGTGAGATGTAAGCGATGCCAGACCTATTAGACCTGATGCCACCGTACTATGACTAAATTTTTCTACCATGTACCAGTTCTAGGAAATCTGCTGACGAATGTGTGAATATTGTAGAAGATTGCAAAATCGCTATAAGGTTTGCCCAAATAGCAGTCTGAAATCAGGTGTCGTGAATGATAGATGAAGGGAGGGGTAACATTTTGAATTCTTGGGGCAAGAGCCTTATATGTTTCAACAAATCTGTGTAAAAGCCGTTGCCGGTATGCGATTTAATACATGTTTACGATCAAAAAAATTGCATGTTGTTTGAGATATGAAAAATGTTCGTTATTGGACTAAATCAACGATTAGCCAAATTTCAGAGGAAATCGCAAATTCATGTGTGAACCGTTACACCTAGGATTATATGAAGTTCACTGCAATGCAAATAATGCTAATGGAGGAAGGGTCAAACCAGAAGCTTTGTCCTCTCCCACCAGGCCTGGTAGGTTTAATGTCAGCAGCTAGAGGCTGTCCTAGCTTATTATTTGAGGTTCTATGTGTGGTCCCATGAACTATATGTGCTGCCACTTGTGCTAGTAATGTTGCAGTATGAATCACCCTTTCCTGGTGGATCAGTAAATACAATATTTAGTGGATGTATATGACAGCCATATTGGAAAATGAGCTGGATATATCCAATTCACCACAACGGCACGAAAATACACGACTATTAGATTTCTTGGTGCTTTAATTCCCAGAAAATGTCTCAGCCATTCTATCCCAACAATATCACGAATTTAGCAGATGTCTGGTGAAATAGGCGGTCATTATATTTTCGACATTTTGGGGGCCAAATGCACAAATACAGCTTGGCATACGCCATTTTCAGAATCAGCAGGTCCAAATTTTGTTAAAAAAAAAAAGCATTATACCACATTCTACACACAAATACCTTGATATCTACTTTCCAGAGCTCTTTTCCGGTATTGGGACCAGTAAAAATCTGTGGTGCCACTGAGTAATTTGATATAATAAAGGAGGAAAGTAACTCCGAATATACTTAGAAAAGACATCTTGCGATTCAATATTTCAACATATATTTATGCCATCGTCAGGAATGACTGAGCGCATTCCGGACTAGTAAAAAGAACAGATTTCCGACCCTGTTAGCACAGACACATGCTCAGATGAAGCCGGCGTTCAGTTCGGGAGTGTTACTTCAGTGGCCATAAAGATGTCGTATAATGCCTTGCTGTCAGATGTGCATACGCGTAGTAAATGATACCGAAACTACATATATTACATATGGCCGCCACTTGGAATTTCTCACAATTCCAATCTGATGGATAAGGATCCACAATGGCCCAAGTGTGTTCAGATATAAAGTTGGAAGCTCGCCTTGTGTAACAGTTAGTACTCGCCTTGTTAAACAGTTACAATCAGTAGTTATATGTATGGGCAACTTTGACTACTTCAGAGTAAGTTTTGAGTTCATATCGAATTTTCCCATGATCGTTTGTACCAGTGATTATGCAAATATTTTCGAAATGAGCCCACTTGAACAAAATATCAAGTGTTAAAGATTGAGCCAGCTTCAATCTTTAATTACTAAGCTTTCACGAAAAGTTTGATAATATATCCTGATTTGAACCGACGTGACCTATTTGGCCTAAATATGACCTTTAAGGTCAAAAGCGAGAATGTCATCCGGACACATCTCAATCCCCACAACATGTAGAGTTGATTAAGCGTGGATGATTGCTTTTAACACGCGATGCCATCAAAAGTGTTTTTTCATCTCTTGGTTGGCCTGCTATTAACCACTTTCGTCGAGCATGGCGCTTGTCATCGAGAATAGAGTCTTCGCCTCATGCACGTCACGTTACGTCATGTATGTGCCTCATCCATTTGGCGCCACGAAACGCTATTTGCACAATGTGAGCCGTTCTCAATAAAACAGCGAATGAAAATACATTAGAAAGGATTGAAGATGTTTAATGGGCGGAGGAACGTAACGAATTCAAGGGTCGTAACTCGTGAAGGTTAGACATAGGCAGTATTTAAACAGTGACAATAACGTGAAAATCGATAACTGGGTCTTGAACTGCTCTCAACATACCGCAGAACTGAAGAAATGTTAGTGTCCCAATGCGAAATAGGCTTTTGTCAAAAAACAGACATCGCCAGTAAACTGAAATGAATGAAATAATCCAGCTTTGCCAGTGTTAAAAAATGGCTCGACGATAACCCCAGCTTAAAGGTGAAATGCAAAGGCTTTTAAATTCTTCGTTTTACATTTAATATAGGTTGAATAATGATAGAAACACCAGAATATCTACTTCACTTGGATTAATTTAAATTACCTTGTCTACTGAATTTTTTTTAAATTCAGATTTACAAAGTATTGACGACCGGCCTGATGGTCTGATGTGACGTCACAAACCAGCGTCAGACAAGAGCAGATACGCGATGCGGATTTCATTTCTGAAATCGGCCGGGATTGAGATACCAACTTCAAAGCACTTTCCAAAAGCTACCAGGAGACAAAATACTTCAAATAAAATCAAATGAAGTAGTTAGGTTGACATTTCAACCAGTAAATGGCCCATGAAGAATATAAAAAGGAAGATATGAAAATCTTTACATTTCACCTTTAACGTCACGCGGGCAATAACGTAGTTTTGCGCCTCCTAATGCAAAAGATGCAGGAGGTCAGTATTGATTGTATTTTATATGACTCGATACTACGGTCATATAGTGGGTTACATTCTAGAAATAGAAGATTGTGTTAACACAGAAATGACAATAATCCACGAGACTTAGATGGAGTGCATGTTTATATTGGGTCAACACAAGCCGGGTTCTTGCCAGAGAGAAGCGGTCAACAGATTCCAATGGTTCCGAAAGACAAGTTGATTCTGTAGTCGAATTAAGAAATAAATCTTAGTTTTCCGTCCGCTAGCTGCTCAGATAATGGATGGTAAAATGGAATTGCCTAGTATTGTTTTGGAATGAAGCCGCAGGCTGCGTCTTAAAACATAAAGGTAATTTCGTTTCACCATCCATTATCTTAGCCGTTCGAGGACGGAAAACTACCCAGTTTTATTTTTATTCTAAAGCGTCATTCACAAATGTTATTAATGCTATATTAAAGAACAAATGTGGCCATCGAACTCATTCGATCTCACACCGATTACGGCGTTGATCTGTACGAGCTCGAGATACATGTAGTTGCCATCACAGTTTAACTGACTCCGTCCTCAAGCAGCGCGTGAATTTTCAGCCAAGACAAGAGCTCTGCCGATGGATTTTGAAAATTCTTGGGATTTTCCATTGCACGAGATATACACCCCCTGAAATTTTCTGTCGAATTGCCAAGCAATCTATAGTGGCACATTTCATTTTTTTTTGCTAGCCAAAACATAGGTGCACCGCCTCGTGTGGACAGCGGGGAGTGTGTATGAGTGACAGCTGTCGTAATTGCAATGTTGCCATTTCAGCACGTGCGCCATTCATAAATTTACTAGGATTGCCTCGCCCTGTGATATATAGACTCAGCGAAACGACAACAATAATGGGAAATGATTAACACTTGAAAGCTTTTCAAGTCGCAAAACCAAGTGAAAACAGATAATGGAGTAAATAATCTATTGAAAATCAAAATTCGAGAGTAATTGTCATTTATATCCAATTACTATGGAGCAGACTGTGTAAACCTATTCACCCAATGAAGTCGTATTTGGAATAGGTCAATTTTGGAATATATTCACGTGAACGGGCAGATGCTTTAGAATCCGTATTCTGTCCTAATCTGGGTATGGGGATGTGTATTGCATTATACTTTTTCCTCTTTATCCCAGGAGTGGATGGAATGGATGACATAGAAGTTGTGGGCGAAACAATCAAGACAACAAAGGCCATATCCTCCAGTCAGTGCGGACGACAATGTATAGAATTATCAGAATGTGTGGCTTTCAACATAAACAAGACCCAGAGAAGATGTCGGCTGTTATCGTCTTATCAACTGCGACAAAATATTTCGTCTAAAGGCTGGACCCTTGGAAACTGGTCAATTAAATTAGCGTATGCTAGACGTTGAGTTATACACATTTTTGTTGGATATTGAGTTACAAGAGAATTCTTTCGCCGAACGTTGCGTTATAGAATTGTTTCAGCTAAGGCGCACGCCATATTCAATTCAAAAGTGTATGTAATATGATTCATGCTGGACGTTAAGGAAGTTCAAAACAAATCCAATTTTACTTCTACCGCGTATGATTCTGCGCATTAAATATAACAGGTGTGAATGCATTTTGGGATTGGATAATATCTTTCCCAAATTTTAAGGCAAGGAAGCAATCAGAGATTGCTCAATTGTATGCACCACTTTTTTCGGCATGCCTCGTAATAATACAATGTTTTGATGCAAGATGGTCGCCGGGGCTTTCGCCAAATCCAAAAATGTGACCTGGTTATGGGACCTACATTCCTTGGGAGTATATTGTGGTGAAATTATGAAGCGATCGTGAACTTTGAATTTTGCACCCAATTCACTCTTTTTGGGGCAATTTCATACTTCAGGGCCTATGTGGTCTGCTTTGGGATGTAGAATAACAATTTTATAGCCACTTTCCTGGTCCAAATCGGTTATGGACTGAGATCCAGCCCCAATTCACAAAGATTTCAAGAACAAAAGGGCCATAACTCTTGAAAATATACGCGAAACGCGGAGAACTTCACGCTGCACAACTACAGGCCACTGACCACATATCCTGCAAATTCCGTACTTGTCCATACAATATTATCCGAAATCCAGCCCGGACAAGTCCCAATTCACAAAGACTTGAAGAACAAAGGACCATAACTCTTGAAAATATATGCGAAACCCTGAAAAACTTCATGCTGCACAACTACAGGGCATTGACCACATACCCTGCAAATGTCATAATTGTCCATACAATATTAACCAATTCACGGAGATTTCAGGAACAAAGGGGCATAGCTCTTGAAAATATAAACGAAACGGAGAGAAACTTTACGCTGCACAACTACGAAGCACTGGCCACATTCCTTGCAAGTTTCAATCCTGTCCATCAAATATTAACCGAGATATCGCGCGGACAAGATATTCGGACGGACAGACGGACGGATGGACAGATCGCTATATGCCCCCCCCCCCCTCCTCTAATTAGAGGGGGGCATAACTAAGTAGGTGAAATCTAAGTACTTTGCTTGATGATCAAAGTTAGCCATGTTGGCAACCTCTGTCTTGAAGTGAAGCCTGGTGAACTCCGTTTTTATTAGATTTTTCAATCGAGCATTGTGCCACAACACTATTGCGGCATTCTTGAGAAAATAACATTTCAAATGCGTGCCTTTCATAAAAAAAAATCCGGAATTTCTTGGAATTTCTATCTAATCCCATATATTAGAGTAAGATTAAATCGATAACAGTAGACAGTCAAAAATCCCAGATTATGAAGGTGATTATGCTGGGCAATTTTCTCTTGTTAGAAAGTTAGCCTGTGTCAATTACAATGGTCACCCTATGCAACCTTGGACAAGATGGCGCCTGAGATAATTATATTTTATCTCAGATGGTGCTTAAATGGTGTCGTGCGAGTGGCTTTGCTCACTAACAGTGTCGTGTGAGTTGGCTCTTGGTTCACTGACGGTGTCGTGTGGGTAGGCACTTTGTTCACTAAGGGTATCGTATGGGTTGGCTATTTTACTTACAAACAGTGTCGTACATGTATGAATAAGCTCTTTTGTTCACTAACGGTGTCATGTGGGTGGGCTCTCGGTTCACTAACGGTGTCTGGTGAGCAGGCTTTTCGTATGGGAAGCGACTTTGCTCACTAATGATGTATGTGGTTAGGCTCCTTTGTTCACACACGGTTTAGTGTTGGTAGACTCCTTAGCTCATCAATGGTGTCGCGTGGGTAGACTCCTCTTTTCCCCAACGGCTTCGAGGGGTGTGCTCCTTTGCTCCAAACTGCGTCGTCTGGTTAGGCTCATTTGCTTTCAAACGAATTCGTGTGGGTGTGCTTTTTTACTCTCAAACGGCGTAATATGTGTAGACTCTTTTGCATCACAAATTCGTGTGGGTAGGATTCTTTGCTCACCTGACAATCGGTGTCGCATTAGTACGTTTTTTCGCTGACTTGTATCCAAATTCTTCTTGAATGGCAAAAGCTGAACACCTAATAAGTGATCTGACATTTGGATCTGGATATAATGAACATCTCCACAACAGCTACTATCTTCATAACGAAATGAAATTGATATATGTGCCCACGGACAAATGATACGAAGTACATATTACTGGCTAGGTTCACCGGGAATACATATCATACTCGAGTATTCAATGAATTTTAGTCACACTTTTTATTGTTCTCTTATGAGTCCCTTCCATTGTGGCCATGGTCGCTATGTTTAATATGATTGATGAGCCTCACAAAGACAGTGAGTACACTGTTTATATCCTGATAACCAACTGACGTTACTTCTTCAGAAATAATGCATGATGCTCACATGACTTTATTTCACCAGATCTGCAATGTTATTTTATGTATTGAACGTGGGTTACAGGGGCCATTACCCTCCGTTCGTGAAACGTGGGTTACAGGGGCCATTATCCTCCGTTCGTGGAACGTAGGTTACAGTGGCCATTACCCTCCGTTCATGGAACGTGGGTTACAGGGGCCATTACCCTCCGTTCGTGAAACGTGGGTTACAGGGGCCATTATCCTCTGTTCGTGGAACGTAGGTTACAGGGACCATTACCCTCCGTTCATGGAACGTGGGTTACAGGGACCATTACCCTCCGTTCATGGAACGTGGGTTACAGGGGCCATTACCCTCCGTTCGTGAAACGTGGGTTACAGGGGCCATTACCCTCCGTTCATGGAACGTGGGTTACAGGGGCCATTACCCTCCGTTCGTGAAACGTGGGTTACAGGGGCCATTATCCTCCGTTCGTGGAACGTAGGTTACAGGGACCATTACCCTCCGTTCATGGACCGTGGGTTACAGGGACCATTATCCTCCGTTCACGGACCGTGGATTACAGGGACCATTACCCTCCGTTCATGGAACGTGGGTTACAGGGACCATTACCCTCCGTTCATGGAACGTGGGTTACAGGGGCCATTACCCTCCGTTCACGGAACGTGGGTTACAGGGGCCATTACCCTCCGTTCATGAAACGTGGGTTACAGTGGCCATTACCCTCCGCTCATGGAACGTGGGTTACAGGGGTCATTACCCTCCGTTCATGGAACGTGGGTTACAGGGGCCATTGCCCTCCGTTCATGGACCGTGGGTTACAGGGACCATTACCCTCCGTTCATGGACCGTGGGTTACAGGGACCATTACCCTCCGTTCATGGACCGTGGATTACAGGGGCCATTACCCTCCGTTCATGGAACGTGGGTTACAGGGGCCATTACCCTCCGTTCACGGAACGTGGGTTACAGGGGCCATTACCCTCCGTTCATGGAACGTGGGTTACAGGGGCCATTACCCTCCGTTCATGGAACGTGGGTTACAGGGGCCATTACCCTCCGTTCATGGAACGTGGGTTACAGGGGCCATTATCCTCCGTTCATGGAACGTGGGTTACAGGGACCATTACCCTCCGTTCATGGAACGTGGGTTACAGGGGCCATTACCCTCCGTTCATGGACCGCGGGTTACAGGGACCATTACCCTCCGTTCATGGAACGTGGGTTACAGGGGCCATTACCCTCCGTTCACGGAACGTGGGTTACAGGGGCCATTACCCTCCGTTCATGGAACGTGGGTTACAGGGGCCATTACCCTCCGTTCATGGAACGTGGGTTACAGGGGCCATTACCCTCCGTTCATGGAACGTGGGTTACAGGGGCCATTATCCTCCGTTCATGGAACGTGGGTTACAGGGACCATTACCCTCCGTTCATGGAACGTGGGTTACAGGGGCCATTACCCTCCGTTCATGGAACGTGAGTTACAGGGACCATTACCCTCCGTTCATGGACCGTGGGTTACAGGGACCATTACCCTCCGTTCATGGACCGTGGGTTACAGGGACCATTACCCTCCGTTCATGGAAGTATATTTGAAATAAAAGCATCACACCCGACATTCGTCATCCAGTCGACTTCCATGAAACATTCCCGCGCCCTTAATACAATCGAGTTCATGACAATATTAGCAGCAAACTCATAAACAGCATAAAACGGTATAGCAAGAGTGGTCTTCTGATATGGAAAAGTGGTATAAGAAAAACAACGAATAGCCTTCTTGAATAAGTACATTATTATATTCCATTTATGCAGTTTCGAGCTTTATATTATTTTACGGAATGTTGACATGGTTTATATATCGTAGTATATGAGTTGTCACTAAACATGCTAAACTAGTCTATAAACAAAAATAAATAATTAAGGCTAAACGAGGGAGACCTGTATAAGAAGCCAGTAACCCCTACTAGTCCGTGAGCTACTAGGGATCACCTTGACCCCCTCACTACAGAGCGAACCTATGTACTTTAGGACATGTCAAATAAGAAACAACTTCTTAAGAGTCGATAAACCGGGACTCAATACCCATTTAATCAGTTTGAAATTACCCCCTATGTTAAAAACTACAATGTTGTGTGACAATAGTGGTAGGGTTACAAGAATAGTCTTATCTTCCATAATTATTATC
>JAVTVY010002614.1:0-34195 GCA_036873755.1 Hanleya hanleyi
GGGGAAAGATGTGGGAGTTTCACTACACTATAGATCCCTGGAGCCAGGCATTCGAGCTAGAATATAATGGGCCAACTGCGCATGTGCAGAAGCGAGTAGGCAATCGTGCAGCAGGTGTGAAGCACTATATGTAGAACAACGGGGTTGATACAAATGGGAGTTTCATTAAAGTAGGGTAGTACAATAAATACGTGGGTACCCTAATCATAACCCCCAAAGGAACTTCCCGCGTCGATGCGTTGAAGGGTTTGACACCCACATTTAAAGCGTTGAAGCGTTTTTGACGCTGAACGTTGACGGGCATCTGAACGCTCCAACGATCCAGGCCCCAAAAATAGAGAATGAAGATTGGACCTGAAGCGTTGAAGCATTCAGACGTCTGACATCAAACGTGGCGATTGTGTGCTTGTTTGAAATAGTGGTTTACGGGCCTCTTGCCATGTACGGATTTCGCGGTCCATCACCACGATGCTTACTCTTATTGGTATTAAATCTTTGTTGGTATCTTTATAAATACTATATTTCAAATTAATAGCAAATAGCGGTTGTCTGCATGAATGTTGTTCGCTTTTGTAGCGCTCTAAACATCTATTTTTAGAAATGAGAAAATCCAAGACTGCTTTCTGATTGGCTCAGGCCTCAATGCCAATAACCATTGAGAACAGCGGGCTGCCACATATCCAGACCTGTCTGGTGCATCTTCACAAGTCCAGGTAAATCGTGAATCCCCGCACAGGGTTTACCTGGACATTTTTTGTGATTCGAGTGAGTTCTTGAGTCGTTGCCTCAATCTCGAACATTTCATCCCCCGAGGTTATTTTGAATTAGCATGTCGGTATCCCAAGCCGGCGGTTTTTGCCTTGACTATCGATGTCGATTTCAGCCTGACATCAAAGTTATGCCAGCGATGTCACATCTCAAACCGTCCAGCTAGTGGATTGGAGTAATGAGCTAGCTGAACTTGTTCAATAATTGGTTTGATTTAGAGGATACCCCTTGATCTTTTTTTTATCCAGAACTACCGTGTGCAACTAACCAAGGCAATGTATAGATACCCTAACAAATCTATCAATACACTGCTGGCTCCCGAGGATGGGCTGGTGGACCACATGCCTCTCACGCTCCACACCTCTTATACGACACGATTTGCGTTTTCTATTCTACTCGTCGTAACGGAAGTGACATGATAACCCGTCCACATGCGAACTTAACATTGATATGTCAAAGTTAAAATCAAAAAACGAAAAACGGACAAGTCGAGGCAATTTTCAATATTTGATTTTCATTTTTGCGTGAAGCAAAACGAAAAACCAAAATTGAAGATTGACTGTCAAATACCAATTTTCGTTTTTTGTTTTTGTAATCCCAGAATATTGATATTTGTTATTAAGTCTATTTCAATCTCGATCCAAATCATATTATTGCAACATGTTTTTGTCATCTCACATGGTGTATATCCGTATATATATATATACCTGGTCGTTAGTGATCGTCTTTTTCTCATGTTTCTGTGCCACTGAGTGGGAAACACTAACGAGATGATGAAGTTTAACCTGTGAGGGATCAATGCACGGGTCTGTTCTACCCTCTGTCTCTGTCTTCCTCCTCTTAGTTGACCTTAAACATGAATTGTACAGACTCAGCTTTACGTCAAAACGATATCAATAATGTTACTCTTGGCTATTTAAAGTCACAGTTTCATGTAAAAACGAAAAGTGTCATCAGACAACATAGTCCATCGTAAATTACGTCCATTTTAATTAGTCATCTACTCTAAAGCTTACAGGTCAAAAAATGAATAGCTCTGTATAGAGTTTCTTTTTTACAGCTGGTATAACAAACTGAACTCTACAAGATGATAACCATTGCTTCTTAATATTGATACCATATCACGCTTGAAATAACTTTGTAATTATCTCCATACAAAACTCCAGTCGACTTGTCTCATCTATCAAGACGCAATCCCATAGGGTGACGCCATAACGTATTCGTATTGGCTGCATGGGACGAAGGTCAATACTGCCATGTACGGTCATCGAGATGTATGCGGTTTTCGAATAATTGGAACATTTGCAATTTTTCCACTTTGTTTTTCATAAGATCGCAGCTTATACATGCCCAGTGAAAGGGGCTAGCAAATATTTAATATATCTTATTCGAATAATTGGAACATTTGCAAGTTTCCCACTTTATTTTTCATACGATCGCAGCTTTTACATGCCCGGTGACAGAGCTAGCAAACTGGATATAACATTATAGTTACTGGCATTACGCTGGGGGTTAGATTAAGAAATACTGTTTTCATAGGCGTGCTCAATGGTTATTTTACGCACGGTTAGTATGGAAAAGTTTATATTTTAGGGCGCGCTCTTTTCTGTTGCACTACTCAAATTGATTATCAACGAAGATTATAATGAAAGGTTGAAAACATATTTTAAACTTTGACCACATTTCTCCCCTTTGTTGAAAAAGCTCGTCCACCGATATTGGCACGATGTTCCGTCTCCGATGGCATCGTGCCAATGTCAGTGGACGAGTTTATGTGGTCTCTCAAATGGAGATATATTCTGTCAGCTGAGCCAGGCTCTGTGGAACATACTTGGATTTAGTTCTATTCGTGTCGCTTTGTTAATCAATTTCACGATGAAACCAGTAGTTAAACTTGAGAATGAAATTCCATCTTGTAATTTATTTGTGTGCTTATTCGGTTGTTTCAAGCAGACGTCCCCTTTCTCTCCCGCCTTGTAAAATAGAATCTCCCAATGAACACCCGCACTTGACACATGTACATTTCACAACAACCGTGCTAAAACACTCAATAATTGCACGGTTAGCAAGTTGTGATAGACACAAGTGTTACAGAATATTTACATACTATACACTATGTCTATAGTCAATTTATATGTCTATGACAACTTGTTAACTGTGCGATTATTGAGTGTTTTAGCACAGTTGTGTGAAATGTACATGTGTCAAGTGCAGGAGCTCATTTGGTGATTTTTTTTCACAAGTCGGGTGAGGAAAGGGACGTCTGCTTTCAGACAAGTCACAATTGAATAATCGAAGCAAAATAAATTACAAGATGCAATTTCTTTCTCAAGTTTAACTGTTGTTTCCATCGTGAAAAGCGGCACAAACAGACCTATATCCACGTATGTTCCTCAAAGCCTGATTCGCTGACAGAATTAATCCCCATTCGAGGGACCACATAAACTCGACCATTGATATTGGCACGATGCCAACCGAAACGGGAGCATCATGCCAGTATCAGTGGACCAGTTTTTTCAACAAAGGGGAGAAAGGATGCCAAAGTTTACCATATTTTTTTCAACCTTTCATTATAATCTGTGTTGATAATCTATTTGAATAGTGCAAGAAATAATGTTTTCACATGCATGCTCATTGGTTATTTTAAGCACGGTTAGTTTGGAAAAGTTTATAAAATTTTAGGAAAGTTTATAAACTAAGACTAAGAGCTTCCCCCCCTTGCCCTAAAATATAAACTTTCCCAAACTAACCTTGCGTAAAATAACCATTGAGCACGCCTGTGAAAACATTATTTCTTAATTTTAGCAGTGTTATAAAGCATAAACACTTAAATTAGTGTCTATTGACATAAATGCAAATGAATGCACATAGCGACAAGAATGAATGCAAAAAAGTGCAAAATGCCTTAATTATATCACAGCAGTTTGGACTACGTCAACTATAGCCGGCGAAGTCCTATAGAATACACATTCTTTTTACCCTCCTTCTAGTTCTCTTTTTCCAGATATTCGTTATTTATTGAACTGACAGATCCATCTTAAATTTCAGCATGATAACTATGGGGTCACGGAAATGTCCTGTACCAAAATTGAGGTCAGTAGGCCAAAGGCTAAGTTCACTATGGCCGAAAAATAATAAATTATTGAAGATTAAAATGTTTTGCTGATGGAATATGAGGGGAAAGAGAAAGTATTCGAGAACAAAATTGAGGTTAAAGGTCAATATAAAAAAAATAGCAAAAATCTTGAGTGGATACACCAGAGACGATATGACAGGTATTGAAGTTCAAACAAACCAAACGTCAAGGTCGCATTGCCACCCTTCCACTCCAAAAACAGAAAATGTTGAAAACATTGTCTGGGCCATGTGGATTGTGATCAACAAACACAAAAAATCTATTGAGGACAAAAGGTCAAATGTCAAGGCCAATGGGGATAATACCCAGGAAACTATAGAAAATCACACTTTCGTGAGTGGATGCATTAGTGAGAGGTGATGTGCAGGATATCACGATTGAAGTCGAAAGTTCAACGGTCAAGGTCACTGACGTCCAACAACTCACTGAAACACAAAAGTCTCTTTTTAATGACGTAGTCCATAGCGCCAATTAGGCTCTTGTTTTATATTTAATATCAGTTAACTTTTTAAATAACATAAAAAATATAATGAATTATAGAAGCCACTCGTATATCTGTACAGCGTTATTGCTCCTAATATAACAAGTTTTACTCAGACCTATGATTCCGTTTTCAAGAACAGCAAGCGTTACAGGATTACCCGGCCGGATAGAATGAAGATACTCACAGTTTATTCTTGAAGCTCCTCGAGTCATCTCCCTCTTTGTCTTCGTCCTAATATATAATAAGTACAGGAGAGTTCTACAGAAAGGTATATATCAGTTATAAACTGACGAATATGATATGATGTAGTGTCATATCTAACAATTATTTGATCGCAATTAAAGGCAATATTAATAGGGTGGTAGAAAACGATGCCGGCGTACTGACAAGAAGTCATATGAACCCACAGGCAAATATACCAACTGCATATTTCTGAAAACATCACAAGAGAACCAAAACTGACAGAAGAAACGGTCCAACGAGAGACTATTTAATAGAATGTAAGTTCTTAGTCAGAATAAATATCTGTGAGACAGACATCTGTCGTGTGGCGCCCATGCGAAAATAATTAGAAATATAGATTTAGTCAATGGTCATGGGTTTGTGAGATCTACACGAATCATATTTCGAGTGCCATTTATGTACACGTAGGCTTTGATAACCAATCGTATCTCCAGAAATGGGTAACTAACCAGAAACATTTGAATTTTGCAAGGAACTTGAAGTGTGTCTTGTCATCGTTGTACCACCACGGATATCGACAACTTTGCACATTCAACTGAAGAATAGGCAATAAACTACCGTACCGATGATGAATAACATATAGCGCTGAATCTGCCCTATAACCACAAATAGCGCTGAATGTTATTACCATCGGCCCCAGGGAGGCTACCAGCTCATTCACACCAACCACCCCAAATCCCAGACCACTATCATATAGGTCATGTGAATAATGTCTTTGGATTATGGACGTGTAAATTCATTACGGGCGACGGTTGGCTACTGATTGTTGGATCCGATGCTTTCTAAAGAGAGGTGAGGCTGAAACACACTAGACTTACAAATCTAGGGCCAGCTATTTCAGAAACGCGTCTTTAACAGATAGGACAAATGGAAATTGGGCGAAAACATAAGAAAATATAAATTTCTAGGAACCACCAGTATCCTTGAATTCGAATTTCCTCCTGGTCCGTTGCATAAACAGACTTTCATCATCTTAAAAGACCATGCACCTGCTTTATTCTGGATATAATTGTTATTTACATAAAATCACTTCAGCGGTGGGGATATACCGCCATTACGCCAAACTATTTTTCTAAGAAGAGCTCGTAAATTTTCTCAGACATACGAAGAAAGCTATTGAAAGTCAGCCTCAATACCAAGGTATGCTTGCCTTTTGAAACTACGACAGTCCGACAGATCGAATTTGATAGAGGGGAGAAAACTCTACTCTGATGTACATGTATATTGCAATGGTTTGGATGAGAGAAAACTTACCACATGACAGTCCGAGAGTGGGAAAGTTCGTGAAGAGATCGCGGAGAGAAAACATACCTCTTGACAGTACGGCAATCCGACAGATCTTTATTTGATAGATAAGAGAAAATCCTACTCGTTGCATTGAGTTTGATGTACAACATAAATATTGTTTTAAAATATCCTACTATACGGAATTGTAATGATAAAAGGCGTTATTTAATGGTATGGCGAGGTTGGCATACAAAAATAAAGACTTTCTAGATAAATATTTTCATCATATTATATCTTGTTCGAAAGCTTGGAGTATAATCTTTGAAACTATGTAGGCGATGATAAGTATATATTCGCTTCTTTCATGTTCGTGACAGTGTTGATACCAGCTTGGAACAGTTAAAAATGCCGGTACAGAGGGAGTTAATAAAAATCCCAACGACCCAATCTATAAGAAATATAAAACTGAGGTAAAAAGGCCAATATAGTACATGCATAACTAATGAAAGTACTCAAAGTACTGATGTCTGGATCGCCAATAATGTATTTAAAGTTTCAAAACGTTTCAGCTGGCATGTTTCAGTCGATAGCAGATGTATGGATAAATGTGGAGATTTTCTCCAATTTGTGGACGAGTCTGTTTGGGAAATCACAACTGGAACACAGTTTAGTCTTCAAGGAAGTGAATTTGTGAAGGCGGTTCATTTAGAAATACATGTATGCTAGGTCTTCATGGTAGCAAGAAACTATCTACAGTAATATGGTTAAAAGTGGATCGTCTGCGTCAATGTCTTCTACCAGTTTTTGCGAGCAGATTTTCATAATTCATGCAATTTTATTGTGACAAAGCGACAAATATGCGAGAAGACTGGATAGTTTTATTAATGTGTTTTTATTTGTGTAGCACAGATATTTGGAAGAGCTGCATGAGTTTGTTAAGTCCCCATTACTTATATATGCCTGCATGGTGTTTATAGTAAATTTGTTTGTTGACAACGTGCGAAAATTCCTGTTGTTGTTGCTGTACGATCATTGCGTATATAATTTAGTTTGAAAAAGTTTGAACACCACCAACAACAAAACTTTTCGAAAGCGGTACCTGACAAATTCTGTTGTTTCCACTTTCGAAAAGTTTTGTTGTTGTTCAAACTTTTTGAAACTAAATTATATTCGGAGAGCAGAGTCCCCCAGAATACATAAATTTGCAGTGGACAGGATCCGGTCAAGTTCACAAGACGAGAAAAATGTAAATACTATTGTTGTTGCTTCGACACATATCTCCTCTGGAAATATATTCCATGCAGTATGCGTACACATTAAAATAGTAACGAACGCCGACTTCACGGAAAAGAACGTACGAGTGTTGAAAACTGGTGTCTTCATAATCCCAGAACCTGAACCTGTCAAGTGCGACAGTCGGATCAAGGAACAAGATTTGCAACGTATGATCGTACAGCAACATTAACAGGGATTTTCGCACAAATTGTCTCTCCAACGCTATCGTTGTCAACAAACAAATTACGAACTATAAACACCAGACATATATATTATAAGTAATCTGACTTACCGCAAACTCAGACAGATGCAAAAAGCGTACAGACGGCAAACACGAGGTGGGCAGCTTACCATATTACCAGGTCATCAATTTACATTTACAACAGTCTACGGTGACAGCACAGTGCTGGCATGAGTTATCGCCTGGTGGGCGCTGAGAACCGGGTTTGAGCCGATCGCCCGGAACCAAAGAACAAAAAAATAGTCCACGGATTTAAGCAATCCCTGGGCGAAGAAATGAATATGAAATACACTCAAATTCAGATTTCGTTTTATTTCTAGTTCACATGAAACGATTACGACTGTTTTTTTCTTCATTTTCTGGTTAATACCCGGATATAAGACTCAACACAGTGAAAATCACTGGCGGAGTGATACAGGTTAACCCAGGGTCATCGCATTATAGTGCACGTACACATTTGCATAAATTTCGTGAGTGGCAGCATAGTCTGGTCCACACCGCTACGCGGTGGCGATCCAGACAAAAATAAACTCATCATATATGAGTAGGTGGTGAATAAAAACGAGATTTGATGAAATATCTATACTCATCCTGATGAACACCGTGAATGAGGACCTCACATGGTATCCTCAGACACCAATGCCCAACCAGAACAATTAAAGACATCAGTAGTATATAAAGAGCATTACGAGTCCTATTGACCTACTTTTTTGTTCCCCCGGGCCGTATTTGGGGCGTAACTTGATCACGTGATCAAGGCATGTCTAGATGGTGGGAGTGGGACCAAAATGGCGGCTGTGGAAGTGGGACCAAAATGGCGGCTGTGGGAGTGGGACCAAAATGGCGGCTGTGGGAGTGGGACCAAATGACGGCTGTGGGAGTGGGACCAAAATGGCGGCTGTGGGAGTGGGATCAAAATGGCGGCTGTGGGAGTGGGACCAAAATGGCGGCTGTGGATAGTCCCTAGACTACAAATACGCTGCATGGGCCGAGTGAGGCTCTTTTCAGTCATGTCATGGGTGTTTTCACAGAATAAATAAAGAAATAAATAAATAAATTAATTAATTAATTTTAATTAATTAATTTTAATTAATTAATTTTAATAAATAAATAAATCAATCAATAAATAAATCAATAAATAAATCAATAAATAAATAAATCAATAAAAAAGTGAAACTCTGTACAACGAAAGGGTGGGACTCGAACCCGGGTCCTCTTTATCTAGAGGCAGACACGTTACCCATTACGCCACGAGCTATAGGCTACATATCAAGGTTGAAAATGGTCTATATATGTCTGGCGCACTGGCCAATGTTGAATCGAATGGGAAACTTACTTCTATACATTTGCGGTATGGTTGTTCGGATTTATTATCTTAGTCTCATCATGTAGAACATTATGGGAAGTGTTGCGGAGCGAATCGGTGAAATTTTTGAAAAAAGCCACCGAAGTCTGTATATAGCTCCAAGGGAGACAACTCGTGTAGACCAAGCGTATGGAAATAGCCGTGTTGGAGCTAGGGGAGCCACTAATGGATCAATGGGATCGAGTGAGGTATCAAAGTGAAGCTTATGTGAAGGGGCATTTGATGGTCTGGGTGTGGGGTTGAAATAGCGGCATTCTGCGCATGCGCGGTGGCCCAAGGGTATGGAAATAGCCGTGTTGGAGCTAGGGGAGCCCCTAATGGACCAATGGGGTCGATTGAGGTATCAAAGTGAAGTTTATGTGAAGGGGCATTTGATGGGCTGGGTGTGGGGTTGAAATAGCGGCATTCTGCGCATGCGCGGTGGCCCAAGGGTATGAAAATAGATGTTTTGGAGCTAGGGGAGCCGCTAATGGACCGATGGGGTCGAGTGAGGTATCCAAGTGAAGCTTATGTGAAGGGGCATTTGATGGGCTGGGTGTGGGGTTGAAATATTGGCATTCTGCGCATGCGCGGTGGCCAAAGGGTATAAAAATAGACGTTTTGGTGTCGAGGGGAGCCCCTAATGGGCCGATGGAGTTGTATGAGGTATCAAAGTGAAGTATATTTCAAGCATGGGTGGGTGCATGTAAAATTTTTCCTGAAAAAATACGGAACACGGACTTTATTTTAAATTACGTGAAAATGCCTATATGGGGTATGGGGGGTATAGGACCATCCTGGGAAACCTACTTCTCGACATTTGCGGTATAGGTTGTGGGGTCTCGTTTTCTTAGTCTCGTCAAGACAAACATGATAGGAAGTGTCCCGCAGCGAATCGGTGAAATTTTTGAAAAAGTACGATATAGCCCCATATAGTCCCATACTGGGGGTATAGGATCAATGTTTGTCCCCCTGGGAAACGTACTTCTATACATTTGCGGTAGGGTTGTTTGGATTTGTTTTTCACGTCTCGTCATTTAGAACATGATAGGAAGTGTCCCGGCACGAATCGGTGAAATTTTTGAAAAAGTACGATATAGCCCCATATAGTCCCATACTGGGGGTATAGGATCAATGTTTGTCCCCCTGGGAAACGTACTTCTATACATTTGCGGTAGGGTTGTGGGGTCTCGTTTTTCACGTCTCGTCATTTAGAACACGATAGGAAGTGTCCCGGAGCGAATCGGTGAAATTTTTGAAAAAAGTCACCGAGGCCTGGGTAGGCCCATAGGCCTATACTGCATGGCTATGGGTGTATAGGGCCATACGGGGTGGACATGTTGGAGTCTAGGTGAGTCCCTAATGGTCCAATGGGGTCGAGTGAGGTCTTATTTTGAAGCTCTCGTGGAGGAGCACTTGACTACACTAATGGTTCGTCCGTGTTCAATAGTCTGCGCATGCGCAGCCTGGCCCGTAGTATAGAAAGTAGGCATTTTGGGGGGTATGTGGGTGTGTGTTTGGGTTAGAGATGGGCTATTCACGGTTCGAATGGGTCGTGTGAGGTATCAATGTGAAGCTTGTGTGGGGTAGAGTCAGAATGGCGTGTTTTTAAATGCAAGTCGCGTCAATCTGCGCATGCGCAGTCTGGCCGTAGTAGAGAAATCAGGCATTTTGGGGGTATGTGGGTGTGTGTTTGGGGTAGAGATGGACCGCTATGGGTCCGAATAGGTCGTGGAAGGTGTCAAAGTGAAGCTTGTGTGGGTTAGAGTCAGAATGGTGTGTTTTTAAGTGCAAGTCGCGTTAATCTGCGCATGCGCAGTTGGTTGTAGTAAGTAAAGTGACCATTTTGGGGCAGTACATGAAGGTATTTGGGGTCGACATGGACTATTCACGGTTCGAATGCGTCCTGGAAGGTGTCATCTTGTAGCTCTCGGGGTGTAGACCCCGATTTGAGGTCTGTTCACGTCACCTGTGACGTCATCGGTGACGTCATCAGTACGAGTAGTAAGTAAAGTGGGTATTTTGGGGCAGTGAAAGGAAGGTATTTGGTGTAGAGATGGACCATCCCTGGTCCGAATGCGTCCTGGGAGGTGTCATTTTGCAGCTCTCAGGGTGTAGACCCCGATTTGGGGGCTGTTCACAGCATCTGTGACGTCATTGGTGACGTCATCAGTACGAGTAGTAGCGAAAGTGAGCATTTTGGGGCAGTGAAGGAAGGTATTTGGGGTAGAGATGGACCATCCTTGGTCCGAATGCGTCGTGTGGGGTGTCATCTTGTAGTTTTCGGCGTGCAGACCTCGATTTGAGGCATATTCGCGTCATCTGTGACGTCATTGGTGACGTCATCAGTAGGAGTAGTAAAGTGAGCATTTTGGGGCAGTGAAAGGAGGTATTTGGTGTAGAGATGGACCATCCTTGGTCAGAATGCGTCCTGTGGGCTGTCATCTTGTAGCCTTCGGGTGGAGATCACGATTTGGGGGAAGTCCACAGCATCTGTGACGTCATTGCTGACGAAATCAGTAGGAGTAGTAGCGAAAGTGAGCATTTTGGGGCAGTGAAAGGAGGTATTCGGTGTAGAGATCGACCATCCTTGGTCAGAATGCGTCCTGTGGGCTGTCATCTTGTAGCCTTCGGGGTGGAGATCACGATTTGGGGGAAGTCCACAGCATCTGTGACGTCATTGCTGACGAAATCAGTACAAGTAGTAGCGAAAGTTAGCATTTTGGGGTAGTGAAGGAAGGTATTTGGTGTAGAGATAGACCATCCATATCTGTCATGCATTATACCAAATCTGTGCTGTATTATACCATATCTGTCCTGAATTATACCATATCTGTGCTGTATTATACCATATCTGTCCTGCGTTATACAATATCTGTCTGTATTATACCAAGTCTGTCCTGTATTGTACAATGTTTGTTCTCTATTATGCCATATATGTCCTGTATTATACCAAATCTGTCCTGTATTATACAGTATCTGTCCTTTATTATACCAAATCTGTGCTGTATTATAGCATATCTATACTGTATTGTACCATATGTCCTGTATTTTACAATATACGTTCTGTATTATACAATATTTGCCCTCTATTATCCCATATCTGTGCTGTATTATACCATATGTGATGTATTATACAATATCTGTCCTGTATTATACCATATCTGTGCTGTATTGTATCATATATGTCCTGTGTTATACCATATCTGTGCTGTATTTTACAGTATGTCCTGTATTGTACCATATATGACCTGTATTATACCATATCTGTCCTGTATTATACAATGTTTGTCCTCTAATATACCATACCTGAGATGCATTATACCGTATATCTGTGCTGTATTATACCATATCTGACCTGCATTATACCAAATATGTGCGGTATTATACCATATCTGTGCTGTATTATCCCGTGTCTGTACTGTATTATACAGTATCTGTCCTGTATTGTACCATATATGTCCTGTATTATACCATATCTGTCTTGTATTATACAATGTTTGTCCTCTATTGTATCATATCTGTCATGCATTATACCATATATATGTGCTGTATTATACCATATATGTCCTGCATTATACCAAATCTGTGCTGTACTATACCATATCTGTCCTGAATTATAACATATCTGTGCTTTATTATACAATATCTGTCCTGCATTATACCAAATCTGTGCTGTATTATACCATATCTGTTCTGTGTTATACAATATCCGCTCTGTATTTTACCAAATCTATCCTGTATGGTACCATGTTTGTCCTCTATTATACAATATTAGTTCTGTATTATACAAAATCTGTGCTGTATTATACAGCATATGTCCTGTATTATATAAAATCTGTGCAGTGTTATACAATATTTGCCCTCTATTATACCATACCTGTGCTGTATTATACCATATGTGATGTATTATACAATATCTGTCCTGTATTATACCATATCTGTGCTGTATTGTATCATATATGTCCTGTGTTATACCATATCTGTGCTGTATTTACAGTATCTGTCATGTATTGTACCATATATGACCTGTATTATACCGTATCTGTCCTGTATTATACAATGTCTGTCCTCTAATATAACATATCTGAGATGCATTATACCCTATCTCTGTGCTGTATTATACCATATCTGTCATGCATTATACCAAATATGTGCGGTATTATACCATATCTGTGCTGTATTATCACGTGTCTGTGCTGTATTATACAGTATCTGTCCTGTATTGTACCATATATGTCCTGTATTATACCATATCTGTCTTGTAGTATACAATGTTTGTCCTCTATTGTATCATATCTGTCATGCATTATACCATATATATGTGCTGTATTATATCATATCTGTCCTGCATTATAGCAAATCTGTGCTGTACTATACCATATCTCTCCTGAATTATAACATATCTGTACTTTATTATACCATATCTGTCCTGCATTATACCAAATCTGTGCTGTATTATACCATATCTGTCTTGAATTATACCATATCTGTGCTGTATTATACCATATCTGTCCTGCATTATACCAAATATGTGTGGTATGATACCATATCTGTGCTGTGTTATACCATATCTGTGATGTATTATGCCATATCTGTGCTGTATTGTATCATATATGTCCTGTGTTGTACCATATCTGTGCTGTATTATACAGTATCTGTCCTGTATTATACCATATCTGTCATTCAATATACCATATATGTGCTGTATTATCCCGTGTCTGTACTGTATTATACAGTATCTGTCCTGTATTGTAACATATATGTCCTGTATTATACCATATCTGTCTTGTAGTATACAATGTTTGTCCTCTATTATATCATATCTGTCATGCATTATACCATATATATGTGCTGTATTATACCATATCTGCCCTGCATTATAACAAATCTGTGCTGTACTATACCATATCTGTCCTGAATTATAACATATCTGTGCTGTATTATACAATATCTGTCCTGCATTATACCAAATCTGTACTGTATTATACCATATCTGTCTTGAATTATACCATATCTGTGCTGTATTATACCATATCTGTTCTGTGTTATACCATAGCTGTTCTGTATTTTACCAAATCTATCCTGTATGGTACCATGTTTGTCCTCTATTATACAATATAAGTTCTGTATTATACAAAATCTGTGCTGTATTATACAATATATGTCCTGTATTATATAAAATCTGTGTAGTATTATACCATGTCTGTCCTGTATTGTACCATACATGTCCTGTATTATACAACATATGTTCTGTATTATAAAATTTTTGCCCTCTATTATACCATCTCTGTGCTGTGTTATACCGAGCTCAGAGCTCGGATATGACGTCATCGCAGGCATGCGCATCGTGTGTGTGTGTGTGTTTGTGTGTGTGTGCGTGCATGTGTGTGTGTGTATGCGTCTGTGTGTGTGTATGCGTCTGTTTGTCTGTTTGTGTGCATGTGTGCATGTGTGCTTGCGTGTACGTGTATGTGTGTGTGTGTATGTTCGTGTGTGTCTGTGTGCATGTGTGCGTACGTGTGTGTGTGTGTGTGTGTGTGTGCGCGCGTGTGTGTGTGTATACGTCTGTATGCGTGTGTTTATGCGTGTGTGTGTGTGTGTGTATGCGTCTGATGCGTGTGTGGGTGTGTGTATGCGTCTGTGTGTCTGTGTGCGTGTGTGCATGAGCCGAGTTCTAAGAGCCTTGGAGAGAGAACAACAACAACAACAACAAGGATGACACATGAGAGGACCAATACATATGGACACATGTTCATTCCTATATTTAAAGACTCTACCACCACCACCACCAACTCCACCAACACCACCACCGCACACAACCAACACCACCACCAACGCCACCAACGCCACCACCAACGCCACCAACGCCACCACCAACGCCACCACCGGGCGTTGACGGGCGTCAACGGCCGGTGGTGGTGGTGGTGGTGGTGGTAGCTCCCGTGTGGCAGAGCTCCGAGAGCTCCACGCCCGGTGGTGGTGGTGGGAACTCCCGTGTGGCAGAGCTCTTGGATCGGAGCTCTTGGAGCTCAACGCCTGTGGAGCTCAGATCTCGGAAGTGACATTTGCATACGACCTCTGTGAGGTCACTTCCGCTTCCGTTCACGTGACCTGAACTGACCTTTGACCCCGGCGCGCAAAGGTTTCCACCGCGGTGGAAACCTTTACACCACCGCGCGCGCCGGGATCAAAGGTCAGTTCCAGTCACGTGAACGGAAGCGGAAGTGACCTCACAGAGGTCGTATGCAAATGTCACTTCCGAGATCTGAGCTCCACAGGCTTTGAGCTCCAAGAGCTCCGATCCAAGAGCTCTGCCACACGGGAGTTCCCACCACCACCACCGGGCGTGGAGCTCTCGGAGCTCTGCCACACGGGGGCTACCACCACCACCACCACCACCACCACCACCGGGCGTTGACGCCCGTCAACGCCCGGTGGTGGCGTTGGTGGCGTTGGTGGTGGCGTTGGTGGGGTTGGTGGTGGCGTTGGTGGCGTTGGTGGTGGTGTTGGTGGTGTGCGGTGGTGGTGTTGGTGGAGTTGGTGGTGGTGGTGGTAGAGTCTTTAAATATAGGAATGAACATGTGTCCATATGTATTGGTCCTCTCTCATGTGTCATCCTTGTTGTTGTTGTTGTTGTTCTCTCTCCGGGGCTCTTAGAACTCGGCTCATGCACACACGCACACAGACACACCGACGCATACACACACACACACACACGCATCAGACGCATACATACACACACACACACACACACGCATAAACACACGCATACAGACGTATACACACACACACACGCGCGCACACACACACACACACACACACGTACGCACACATGCACACAGACACACACGAACATACACACACACACACATACACGTACACGCAAGCACACATGCACACAGACAAACAGACAAACAGACGCATACACACACACAGACGCATACACACACACACATGTACGCACACACACACAAACACACACACACACGATGCGCATGCCTGCGATGACGTCATATCCGAGCTCTGAGCTCCGGTATAACACAGCACAGAGATGGTATAATAGAGGGCAACAATTTTATAATACAGAACATATGTTGTATAATACAGGACATGTATGGTACAATACAGGACAGACATGGTATAATACTACACAGATTTTATATAATACAGGACATATATTGTATAATACAGCACAGATTTTGTATAATACAGAACTTATATTGTATAATAGAGGACAAACATGGTACCATACAGGATAGATTTGGTAAAATACAGAACAGCTATGGTATAACACAGAACAGATATGGTATAATACAGCACAGATATGGTATAATTCAAGACAGATATGGTATAATACAGTACAGATTTGGTATAATGCAGGACAGATATTGTATAATACAGCACAGATATGTTATAATTCAGGACAGATATGGTATAGTACAGCACAGATTTGTTATAATGCAGGGCAGATATGGTATAATACAGCACATATATATGGTATAATGCATGACAGATATGATATAATAGAGGACAAACATTGTATACTACAAGACAGATATGGTATAATACAGGACATATATGTTACAATACAGGACAGATACTGTATAATACAGTACAGACACGGGATAATACAGCCCATATATGGTATATTGAATGACAGATATGGTATAATACAGGACAGATACTGTATAATACAGCACAGATATGGTACAACACAGGACATATATGATACAATACAGCACAGATATGGCATAATACATCACAGATATGGTATAACACAGCACAGATATGGTATCATACCACACATATTTGGTATAATGCAGGACAGATATGGTATAATACAGCACAAATATGGTATAATTCAAGACAGATATGGTATAACACAGCACAGATTTGGTATAATGCAGGACAGATATGGTATAATAAAGTACAGATATGTGGTATAATGCATGACAGATATGATACAATAGAGGACAAACATTGTATACTACAAGACAGATATGGTATAATACAGGACATATATGGTACAATACAGGACAGATACTGTATAATACAGCACAGACACGTGATAATACAGCACAGATATGGTATAATACCGCACATATTTGGTATAATGCATGACAGATATGGTATAATACAGCACAGAGATAGGGTATAATGCATCTCAGATATGTTATATTAGAGGACAGACATTGTATAATACAGGACAGATACGGTATAATACAGGTCATATATGGTACAATACAGGACAGATACTGTAAATACAGCACAGATATGGTATAACACAGGACATATATGATACAATACAGCACAGATATGGTATAATACAGGACAGATATTGTATAATACATCACATATGGTATAATACAGCACAGGTATGGTATAATAGAGGGCAAATATTGTATAACACTGCACAGATTTTATATAATACAGGACATATGCTGTATAATACAGCACAGATTTTGTATAATACAGAACTAATATTGTATAATAGAGGACAAACATGGTACCATACAGGATAGATTTGGTAAAATACAGAGCGGATATTGTATAACACAGAACAGATATGGTTAATACAGCACAGATTTGGTATAATGCAGGACAGATATTGTATAATAAAGCACAGATATGTTATAATTCAGGACAGATATGGTATAGTACAGCACAGATTTGGTATAATGCAGGACATATATGGTATAATACAGCACATATATATGGTATAATGCATGACAGATATGATACAATAGAGGACAAACATTGTATAATACAAGACAGATATGGTATAATACGGGACATATATGGTACAATACAGGACAGATACTGTATAATACAGTACAGACACGGGATAATACAGCACAGATATGGTATAATACCGCACATATTTGGTATAATGCAGGTCAGATATGGTATAATACAGCACAGATATACGGTATAATGCATCTCAGGTATGGTATATTAGAGGACAAACATTGTATAATACAGGACAGATATGGTATAATACAGGTCATATATGGTACAATACAGGACATACTGTAAAATACAGCACAGATATGGTATAACACAGGACATATATGATACAATACAGCACAGATATGGTATAATACAGGACAGATATTGTATAATACATCACATATGGTATAATACAACACAGATATGGGATAATAGAGGGCAAATATTGTATAATACAGAACGTATATTGTAAAATACAGGACATATGGTACAATACAGTATAGATATGCTATAATACAGCACAGATTTGGTATAATAAAGGACAGATACTGTATAATACAGGACAGATTTGGTATAATACAGGACATATATGGCATAATAGAGGACAAACATTGTACAATACAGGACAGACTTGGTATAATACAGACAGATATTGTATAACGCAGGACAGATATGGTATAATACAGCACAGATATGGTATAATTCAGGACAGATATGGTATAATACAGCACAGATTTGGTATAATGCATGACAGATATGGATGGTCTATCTCTACACCAAATACCTTCCTTCACTACCCCAAAATGCTAACTTTCGCTACTACTTGTACTGATTTCGTCAGCAATGACGTCACAGATGCTGTGGACTTCCCCCAAATCGTGATCTCCACCCCGAAGGCTACAAGATGACAGCCCACAGGACGCATTCTGACCAAGGATGGTCCATCTCTACACCAAATACCTCCTTTCACTGCCCCAAAATGCTCACTTTCGCTACTACTCCTACTGATTTCGTCAGCAATGACGTCACAGATGCTGTGGACTTCCCCCAAATCGTGATCTCCACCCGAAGGCTACAAGATGACAGCCCACAGGACGCATTCTGACCAAGGATGGTCCATCTCTACACCAAATACCTCCTTTCACTGCCCCAAAATGCTCACTTTCGCTACTACTCCTACTGATGACGTCACCAATGACGTCACAGATGACGCGAACATGCCTCAAATCGAGGTCTGCACGCCGAAAACTACAAGATGACACCCCACACGACGCATTCGCACCAAGGATGGTCCATCTCTACCCCAAATACCTTCCTTCACTGCCCCAAAATGCTCACTTTCGCTACTACTCGTACCGATGACGTCACCAATGACGTGACAGATGCTGTGAACAGCCCCCAAATCGGGGTCTACACCCTGAGAGCTACAAAATGACACCTCCCAGGACGCATTCGGACCAAGGATGGTCCATCTCTACACCAAATACCTTCCTTTCACTGCCCCAAAATACCCACTTTACTTACTACTCGTACTGATGACGTCACCGATGACGTCACAGGTGACGTGAACAGACCTCAAATCGGGTTCTACACCCCGAGAGCTACAAGATGACACCTTCCAGGACGCATTCGAACCGTGAATAGTCCATGTCGACCCCAAATACCTTCATGTACTGCCCCAAAATGGTCACTTTACTTACTACAACCAACTGCGCATGCGCAGATTAACGCGACTTGCACTTAAAAAAACACCATTCTGACTCTAACCCACACAAGCTTCACTTTGACACCTTCCACGACCTATTCGGACCCATAGCGGTCCATCTCTACCCCAAACACACACCCACATACCCCCCAAAATGCCTGATTTCTCTACTACGGCCAGACTGCGCATGCGCAGATTGACGCGACTTGCATTTAAAAACACACCATTCTGACTCTACCCCACACAAGCTTCACATTGATACCTCACACGACCCATTCGAACCGTGAATAGTCCATCTCTAACCCAAACACACACCCACATACCCCCCAAAATGCCTACTTTCTATACTACGGGCCAGGCTGCGCATGCGCAGACTATTGAACACGGACGAACCATTAGTGTAGTCAAGTGCTCCTCCACGAGAGCTTCAAAATAAGACCTCACTCGACCCCATTGGACCATTAGGGACTCACCTAGACTCCAACATGTCCACCCCGTATGGGCCTATACACCCATAGCCATGCAGTATAGGCTTATGGGCCTACCCAGGCCTCGGTGACTTTTTCCAAAAATTTCACCGTTTCGCTCCGGGACCCTTCCCATCGTGTTCTAAATGACGAGACGTGAAAAACAAATCCAAACAACCATACCGCAAATGTATAGAAGTAGGTTTCCCAGTGGGACAAACATCGGTCCTATACCCCTAGTATGGGACTATATGGGTCTATATGGGTCTCGGTGACTTTTTCAAAAATTTCACCGATTCGCTCCGGGACACTTCCTATCATGTTCTAAATGACGAGACTAAGAAAACGAGACCCCACAACCCTACGCAAATGTATAGAAGTACGTTTCCCAGGGGGACAAACATTGATCCTATACCCCCAGTATGGGACTATATGGGG
The DNA here is from genome assembly GCA_036873755.1 of Hanleya hanleyi. NCBI lineage: Eukaryota > Metazoa > Mollusca > Polyplacophora > Lepidopleurida > Hanleyidae > Hanleya > Hanleya hanleyi. The sequence goes on from JAVTVY010002614.1 coordinate 20,063, forward strand.
CTATATCGTACTTTTTCAAAAATTTCACCGATTCGTGCCGGGACACTTCCTATCATGTTCTAAATGACGAGACTAAGAAAACGCGACCCCACAACCTATAAAGTAGGTTTCGCAGGATGGTCCTATACCCCCCATACCCCATATAGGCATTTTCACGTAATTTAAAATAAAGTCCGTGTTCCGTATTTTTTCAGGAAAATTTTTACATGCATCCATCCTGGAACTAGGGGGAGATAACTCTATTGATAGGCTAGCCCCGTTAAGCCCGGCGACCTATATACCCCCCATACCCCATATAGGCATTTTCCCAGGTTTTTCGATAAAGTCCGTGTTCCGTATTTTTTTTTTTTCAGGAAAAATTTTACATGCACCCACCCTATTGCCTGGATGCCCCTTCACCTAGGCTTCACAGGGATACCTCATACAACTCCATCGGCCCATTAGGGGCTCCCCTAGATCCCAAAACGTCTATTTCCATACCCTTTTCCCACAATTTCCTGTCTGTGCATGCGCAGAATGGTGACAACGCTCGAGCCGCTAGTCCAGTCATATGCCCCTTCATGAATGCTTCACATGGATACCTCATACGCCTCCATCCGACCATTAGGGCTCCCCTAGCTCCAAACGTCTATTTTCATACCCTTTGGCCACCGCGCATGCGCAGAATGCCGATATTTCAACACCACACCCAGCCCATCAGATGCCTCTTCACGAATGCTTCACATGGATAGCTCATATGACCCCATTGGCCCATTAGGGGCTCCCCTAGCTCCAAAACGTCTATTTTCATACCCTTTGGCCACCGTGCATGCGCAGAAGGCCGATATATCAACCCCACACCCAGCCCATCAGATGCCCCTTCACGAATGCTTCACTTTGGTACCTCATATGCCTCCATCGGCCCATTAGTGGCTCCCCTACATCCCAAAACGTTTATTTCCATACCCTTGGGCCACCGCGCATGCGCAGAAGGCCAATATGTCAACCCCACATCCAGCCCATTAGATGCCCCTTCACATAAGCTTCACTTTGATACCTCACTCGACCCCATCGGACCATTTTATCTAGGGACTACTTTTTCTCCGCGGAAGCTTTTTCCCGACACCGAATCACCGCCAAAACCGCGGCCAGACCGCATCACCGCGGAGGAATACATCATGAATACATCCCCTCCAACAATTGGAACTCTCCTGTATTGGAGGTAGCTTTTGGTCCTTCTGCCGGAACTATACTGCACTTGACCTCTGTGACCTTGAAATGAGGTCGAAATGAGGTCAATGTGGTCTGTAAAGGGTTTACACTACTACTGAGGTCTCGTGGGAGGTTACCCTTGCTTCCTTCCTTCAATCATCACTGCGATTCCCCTATCTCTCTTAGTGTAGCTATTGGGTGTTCTGTATCAAAATGCTCCAGGTACTCGACATTACATTACACGGATTAACTGAAAGTACTAGAAAAAGAAAGTTAGATGGAGTAGAAGACACTGACTCATGCATGCTGACCATCGATCAGGGATACTTTGATCCTTCAGTATACTGTGCAGTTCTCAGCCTGTCAATGCTGTCCAGAAAGGTCCTGATTCTGTATAGTAACTGAGTGGCACTGCGCACCTGATTCTGTACAGTAACTGAGTGGCACTGCGCACCTGATTCTGTACAGTAACTGAGTGGCACTGCGCACCTGATTCTGTACAGTAACTGAGTGGCACTGCGCATAAATCTTCAGGTCAGTGCAAAGTCACCAACTCAGCAGTACAGCATTATTGTCAATAACTGACAATTTCGATCCAGAAACTGGTCAATACTATGATGGCCGAGAGGGGCCGTCGAATGCCTTCGAATATCGCGTTATAATTGCGCGATAATGAGCGATATTACGTTATAATTGCGCAATTATAATGCGGTATCGCTCATTATCGCGTAATTATAAAGCGATATTTCGCCATATCGCAATATCGCTCATTATCGCGCAATTATAACGCGATATTTTCGCAATATCGCTCAATATCTCTCATTATCGCGCAATTATAACGCGATATTTTTCGCAATATCGCTCAATATCACTCATTATCGCGCAATTATAACGCGATATTTAATGGCATTCGATGGCCCCTCTCGGCCGTCATACAATACTGCACAGTTGCTGCAAAGAACCGTTCCTTTGTTGATTGCATGGAACTGTAAGTACCTCGTGCGGTATATCAGTAGCTGAACAGTGATGAACAGTTACAGCTCAGTGCAAAACTGGTCAGAACTTCTCAATGCTGCGCCTGCGCAGTAATGTCCAGTTGCTGTACAGCACCGACCAATCTCTCGATTGTAATGACTGTATTCACACTTTGATATTACCTGAGATGAACAGTTTTAGACCGTTGAATAGACGGAAACCAGATCATATCATTTAGTCTTGACTTCACTACTGTGTTTACAGCTGGTTGTTTCGCCGAAAGGCGGACTAGATATGGAAATACCCCTGGAGATAATCATTGGCTCTGTTCCATTACTTCCTACGGGACAACTGCCGGCCCCGCCAAATTACGGCTTTATTCTGCAGCAATACGCGCAGCTTCCGCCCATGCCTCAGCCTTTTATGGATCAGTCAGATGACGCGGGTTCTTATCCGGGCGGGCCTGCTCCAAGTGCACCACCCGAATATGATCCTAACTACCGTAAGTACTGTTAGTCGTATGACATGTGGGGTATTTTATGACAGATAAATTTATATTTATTTGTCTAAGTAATAATACAAAAATATTTATTTGAAAAAAAAACACATGTTCATTTTTGGTATTCGAATTTTGGACAAGGTCATAAATGATAAAAAATATTAGCATAGTAATATATGTCAAGGTTTCCATCATTCACTTCGAACTCGAAGCAGATTATGACAAGAATTACTGCATCCCTAACTACATATGCGTTAGTAATATCCGTGGTCCTGGCTTTGCGTAGGTCTGTGTCAATAATATGGTCAACGTCAGCTTGGCGTAGGATATCGTCGATGCACGTTGGCGAGTATCTTGATCTTGCCTGGTCTTATGCTTTTGTAGTACGCCGAGGGGCACAAAATCAACTGCGGTTTTGATTTTGATTTTAATTATTCTTCAAAACAAGTGTTTCCTTTGAGCGATCGCTCTGATATATGTCTCTGTCCAGCTCATGTCTTTTTTTTCAACATCGACTCTGCTCGTTCGATCTTCGTATGGGCCGAATCCTTGTCCAGCGATTTCCAGTGGACTACGAAGTTGACACACCGTGGACGACATGAGTGGCAATGTGTGATGGACTACAATTTCGGCTTTCTCTCTAGGATGCACACGGTGTGTTGAAACTCTTGTTCTCTTCGGCATCCATCCATCAGTTAGCCGTACGAACGATTCATCACGGCCTGGAACAGTTTGAACAGACGAACTTCGTCTCCGGAGGACACGGATTTGTGACCTGTCGATCGGCTTGGTGAACACCACGAAGTATTTTTAGCCAAAGGAAAGAAATTGCTGGTCAGATAAATCACGGACAGATTCTGATGATGTGAACCTTGTGTAAATAAGTCGGTGATGTTTGAAATTTCCTTTGCCACATCCATGAAATCGTATAGGAATACTATGGTCTACTCGTGGTCGAAGTAATACGTTTAATCGATATCGTGAGGAATTTCTGGAACGAGCTCACGTTATTGATGTATTTGCGCGTGCTGCCACTGGCTTTTACATCACACAATAGGGGTATAGCTGATGGGACCTTCCTGAGAATTTCGTCACCAACGACGTCTTTCCACACCCCATCAGGCCACTTATCGTCATTGTATATGAATGCTTTTACTATTCTTGACTGGATTATATGTGATGATGGAAATGGCTGTACAGAATAAGTAAAAAAAATGTCCACATTTTACGCACTATCTATACATACATGTTTCTGGCTGCGTCACAAGAAAGGGGTCTTTTGTGTAAGAAAAAGACGCAGCTATATATGTATTTGTAGAGATGGAGTATCTGTTCATTTGTTAAATTCATATATTGAAAAAAACAAAAAAAAAAACACATGTGGACATATTTTTACTCACTCTGTATGTGCGACTGTGCAATACTCGACATAGTGCCCGCTCAGTGGATGGGTTCAGATCGATTTAATTGTAAATTGGAGCGATATGCAAGAGGTGGGAAAAATTGACACCGTCTGGCGACTAAAAAGCAACCATATGACTCTACAGGAAAGCATCACTCGGCACCTAACATTCTGACCCGAGAATACGGCGGATTCTCGGACGTAGCCTTAGTATCTTAGACGCGCTATTATTATGTTCATGTGGAGACTGAAGTATCCACACGGTCCCTAGCACCAGCTTAAGCGGAATTAGATACGCTGGCTCGGGAGCTGTGATGACAAATCAGCTCAAACTGATTGTAACTCATACGGCGTTATATTATCATCATTCTCCTCTCTCACTCATTCGTTCACCCCAATCAATAACTCACTCTTTCACTTACGCGTGAGCAGTAACACCTTAGGCGGCGTTCGCACTGGAGTTGTGGGTCGTTATTGTGTGACCGCTTTTATTTGATGCCATGCGCGACTACATTCGCAAGCGTTGAGGCAGTTCTCGCGAAAGTTGGGATTAGGTGCGAGCTTTGGAATTTTTATGAGATTTATGACATCTCCAAAACGTCTCCCTATGCCTCTCGAAAAGCATTCACGTGATGACGTCAAAGTTCAGTGGTCAACTGTCATCCTCGTTCACACCGGCTGTTTAACTTTGCGCTCGCTCATAGGCATTGACGTCATCAGCCATTCAACTCCTATTATTCTTACATATTTGTAATGGATTTCGAATCAACTGATGTTTTATTATGCCAGTTAAATTTTGTGATCCACAGACCGCAAGCTTTTAAATTTATATAGTGACAAAGTGACAAATTTCCCCATCTCATTCCCATACACCCATGTAGTTATATCCATATATTTTATTTACCTGTCCATATTAGTGCCAGTCGCATGAGAAATAAGATATAACACTCTTTCAAACAAACTTCTTTCAACATGTCATTATTTGTCTGGCAATGGAACCTTGTGCCTTGTTTTTTTCCTGAATATTTTCTGTCACAGATGTTTTTTTTCTTTCAGCCCCGCCAGCATATAACTCATGGTAAAACGACATCCTTTCTCCGCCAAAACGATGAAGACGACTTTTATTTATTTTTAGATATTGTCATCTCTAGGCATATTTAAAGAAGTGCCTACATGAAAATGTATATATTTTTTTAATACAATTTTTATTGATAAAAACGCTGCAAATTAACCGTGATGATAGTGACTTAGCAGATCATACCTTTTATACGCAGTACCATACGTTCCTTTGTTGTTCTGACCAAACGTCTATGCCATAGGAACTGTATTAATGACTTTAAGTTTTTGCATTGTTCTTCCGTTCTTCTGCTCAGCAGTAAGAGGATAGATCAAGGACTGGTTTCCCCGGTGTCAGGATAATGTGACTAGATCGTCGTGATATGAATAAAAAAAAATTTGAAAGCGACGTTAAAATCCCACTCACTCCGTTCTTTTTTAACGCTTAACATTGCTCTGAGGATATGTTGAGTTAAGCTTACTTATCTCCACATAAATTTACCAGTGTGTTACTCGCATGAACATAAATATGTGAATACATTTTGTGATCACAAGGACAAAGGACAATGTCACATCTAAGCCGGACATTTATTCATAAAAGTTGATGTCACTTGTGTATCGGCACTTCCATTATCAATGTCAATATCAATATCATTATTTTGGGTTACACTTCATTTGTGTGCTCGAGAATTCACTGTGGATCTAAATAAGCCTGTTGATTAGACTATAAGAACTAATTTCAAGGAAAGTATTCTTATCTTAAGTTACGCTGGTTCTATCTTCATATTACCCCCAATTTAACATGTTTCAATTATTACTTATCAGTGAAGAAGCCAGTGAGACAATTCTTGACAATTTTTACTGTTTTACGCGTCTGAAAGAGTTATCCCTCTCTTTAGTAACAATCATCTTCAATCGTTTTCTCCAATGGTACCTAGGCATATTTGAGATTGGTCATTTATATTCCAATGGACGTCTTGCCTATATAGCCCTGGTGTTGTCTTGATACTATAAAACTGTTCACACTGTATATCCATAAGGGGTAATGTTGTCGTCGTCAGCGGCGGCGTCTGTCTGTCCGTCATACCTCCATCTGTCGGTCAGTCTCTCTGTCCATATTCGACGCGGACACGATATCTCTTGAAGGACCATAGTCAGGCTCTCCAAATTCATACAACAGTTGCAGCCGACGATGGTCCAGAAGTCTGTTAAATATGACTGACCTTGACCTATATTTTTTAGGTCAATTTACAATTAAATATCGATTTGTTACATCTAGCATGATATATCTTTGAGGATTAGAGCCAGTCTTCTAAATTTGTACCGCAGGTGCATCTGGTTATTGACCAGATCTTCGTTCAAGTTGACTGACATTGACCTATTATCTCCAGGTCAACTAATGCATTAACTGTCGATTCAATACAACTATAGAATGATTGGAGCTATCCTTCCCAAATCCTCACTAATGATGCACATGCTCATGAACTATTTTTCAATGTCACATATATATGGTAATGCTGTCAGCACCATATGACTCGATACTTGAGGTGGTTTTTCTAGATTTACACCACAGATGCAATTCTGCTTATTTATCTCAAACATATTGAATTTTACCTCTTCTCCAAGGTCAAAATTTAAGGTCAAAGTAAGTTTGTCATCCCACTACTGATGCTATCGCAATACAACTTCAATCATTGGCATATTAAGGAAGATCGATCTCGTCATATATTTCAAGATAAAATTACCTGACCAGGGTTGATTCAATGTTATCACAACATTGCTTGACAGATTGTTGATAGCCGTTTCAGATTCACGGCGCATATGCAACTGTTTATTAACCGATATCTTGTCAAGGATGAGTGACTTTGACTTGCTCTCCCCACAGTAGCTTTCATATAAAATAGGCAACCTGTAACCATCTGGGTCACCTATACGCGGTAAGACTGACCCTGGGATCGTGCGTATCCATTCTCAGCCTACTCTCGGCAACTGCAAGAGGGAATTTCCTAAAATCAATGCCACGTGACTTTGTCAGCCAATTAGCTAAAGTCTACCGACGTAACCCCAACGTAACCCGCCATTTTCGAGTCATGTGCTGCCCTACTTGTTCAAAATTACTGATCTACAACGCCTCTTGGTTGATACGAAAGTTATTCATACCTATATCTTTCGTAAGCCCAGGCACTATCTGTTTTCAAAGTGGTATGAAAGCCTGCAATTTATCAGATTTCTCCAGTCTGTTCTCCGCTGGATGAAGGCCGAACATAATCCGGTAATATACTGGACATCGCTTCGCGATAATGGAGACACATGATTCGCAAGCCATCTTATGGATGGTGAATTGTACGCAAATGATAAAATAGGTCCAATTTTTTCTCATGAAGAATCCTATCGAGTCTTTCCATTTATGTACACCACACTTGAACATGACGATCAACCAGAACTCTATTGAAGATAATAAGTGATTTTGGCCCTGTTTTGCGATACAAGTATATCAATAACTGGATGATGTCCAACTTCCATAATTAAGCAATAAATGAATCTGAATCCCAACAGCCGAGGGGTTTTTGGGACCATCGAGCTATTTTATATTATATAAGAGTCTGTGATACTTCCATTGTTGTTGTTTTTTTCAGCACACCCGGGTACGTTATGATGTATTGAAAAATATTTACGTTTTATGTATGTCTCAGAAATAAATTGTATTTGTATTTTCTCCACAATTGAGATGTTGTTGTTGTACCGATGATACGATCATTCTAAAGAAAGAAAATATAACTCGGAACACAACATCACAAATGTCATGGAACAGTTTATTTGGCTGCGGAAAATGTCGGCCAACTTTGAAATTTGAATTGAAAATGCCACCACTGGCGTTTCTGTGGCAACAAAAGTAATTAATCGATGAGATATATGAGCGCTCGCGTGATACCCTGCATTACATCATTATTACGAAATACAATACGATATACAATACCATTGATGGGACAGGAGCAGACGACCTCTCTGCTGATGGATATGACTGATAAGACACAGAGAGTTATCGATCTCCTGATATGATTGCTGAGACCGAACAAGGGGCCGTTTTCGTGATAGCGTTAGCTTTCTCTTGGTAGATGTTCTCTGGTATGATTGATAAGACAGAAAATAGTAACGTCCTCTTGATATATAGTCCAGTCAACCCGCGGCCAATAATAGCCCAATCTGGAACAAATTGCAACAGAAATAATTTTTCGAGTATCTCGTTCAGATAGCCTTGGTGTACAACATAATCAAAAGTCCTAAGCTGTTGCTGTGGTGGAAAGCGGTGAAATTTATGGTTGAAGCAGGGGTGTTCCTTTCCCTGTTCAGTTGTTTTGCAAAGTGGAATATCTAACTGTTTGTTTCTTCTCAGGTTGTATTTTGTGAAACGATGATGTCATATATCGATGATTTCGGACAATCTGACAAACCTGAATTCAACTGTTTGCATCTATGTGCAGTCAGCTTTCGAATTACAGCCAATCACGCCTAAAACGGAGGTAAAAAGGGTCGTTTTTGCTCAATAACTTTTGATTCCTCCTTAACCAGTGCTTCAAAACGTCAGGCGCATTAATCTATCTATTTCTCCTTGTTCCAAAATTAATTTTCCATTCGAAGAACCAGTCAATGTTGTTTCCTGACAAGTATTTGGCCTATTATTATGCAAATTAGATAGATGACAATTTATTTTTTACTTCCATTTGATAGGGAAATATATATAAATCTGTGTGCGCCTCAAGAGGATTTTGCTGAATTCATTATGTAAACTAATTTATTGAGTAAAAACGACCTTTTTTACCTCCATTTCAAACAGGTGGTTTAGAGAGAACCATCTCTCTCAAATGGAGGCAAAAAAGATCGTTTTTGTCCAATAAATTCAAGAATATATCGAACGAAGAGGCATATGCTATAGGCGACCATGGACATATATATCCGCATCGAATGGTATTGAAATTACAAATTGTCTATCTAATTTGCATAAGAATAGACATGTTTTTTCCGTATCAACAATTGGACAATGCACACTTTCTTTGGAAAACCACTGTTACGAAATGTAACAATATATAAAGTAACTCGCCTGAAGATTTTGAAGAGTTATGATGAACCAGTCATAAGTTATTAAGCAAAAAAGACCTTCTTTACCTCCATATTAGAGAGGTCGTTCTCTTTAACCTGTTAATGCTTTGCTGTCCGATTGAATGTGTTGCATGGCTTAATCTTGACCAGCATATTAGCACATGGCACACACACGCCAAAAATGGCATGCATGTTGTGTATTTATAGACATCAGAGATTTAGACATGTTTCCCCATCGTAAACACAGTTAAGCTGACGAATGAACAACCCAGATGAGAAAGAGACCCCTTAAATGAATTGATAGTTAACGTAACTGCAGCCATCTCCAGCAGATAACTTGATTACTTATAGATCGTTAAGTTTGACTGAAACTTACTAAATCGGGTAGTATAACTTACTGCAGATTGCTGACAGAAATGCATACAGAATAGTGTTCTCTGCATTTAGAAATTTTAGTTTACAGCTGCAGTTAAATGATATTTTGCCAGATATATCGCGATGACATAAATGATTGAATGTGACCTACAACCTACAACCTGTACCTACAACAATACATTTTACTGAAACAGCAAGTTGTTCTGTTACATAAATACACCATAGGACAAATCCCTAAATTTGAATGAACTATACAGCCAGACATTCAACTGAAACAGTACTCAACTGTTACATAGATGACTACATCAACTACAGCCAGACACAGTAATTACCTATGATAAATTCCCTACATTTGACTGAACTACAGCCAGACACAGTAATTACCTATGATAAATTCCCTACATTTGACTGAACTACAGCCAGATATTTTACTGAAACAGTATTCAACTGTGACAAACTAAGATAATAAAATCCCTACATTTGATTGAAACACAGTCAGACTGAAATAGTAATTAACTTTTACATAAAAAAATGACAAAACTTTCTACATTTAACTGAATGTAGCCAGACTGAAACAGTAATTACCTGTGATAAACTCCCTACATTCGACTGAACTACAGCCAGATATATAACTGAAACAATGCTCAACTGTGACATACTAAGATGAACTACAGCCAGACTGAAACAGTACTTAATTACCTTTAATAAAACTCCCTAAATAACTTTTACATAAAAGAATGACAAAAATTCTTACATTTGAGTGAAGTACAGCCAACACAGTAATTACATTTGATAAAACTCCCTATATTTGACTGAACTGCAGTCAGATATTTAACTGAAACACTAAACTGTGGCATAATAAGATGATAAAATCACACATTTGACTGAACTACAATCAGACTATAACAGTAAATAACTTTTACGTAAAAGAATGACAAAAATTCTTACATTTGACTGAAGTACAGCGAGACACAGTAATTGCCTATGATAACACTCCCTATATTTGACTGAACTGCAGTCACATCTTCAACTGAAACAGTAAACAACTGTGACGTACTAAGATGATAAAATCCCACATTTGACTGAACTACAGCCAGACTATAACAGTAAATAACTTTTACATAAAAGAATGACAAAAATTCTTACATTGACTGAAGTACAGCCAGACAGTAATTGGCTATGATAAAACTAGCTCTGGTATAGCCTTGTTCTATACTACGTGAGAACAACGCTATGGTTGCAAACCAATCACCAGATCGAGTTGTTGGGAAAGTGCCGTACGGGCAATATTTGCCGAATCAATTGACCATAACCAATAAAATAATTCGATTCTATGTCCACTTACCTTTCATAAAACACCTTGTTTATGAGTGAATTTCCGTTTTTAGCTTGGCAAGAGATCTAAACTCGGACGAGGGGGGTAAAACTGTTCACATCGCCGCCATCTTTACATCGATCAGAACGCTGATTACGTGCCACAACAACTCTCGATAAACACTACACGCAAAACGGCGATGTGGACAGTTTTACCCCCCTCGTCCGTGTTTAGATGTCTTGCAAAACTAAAAATGGACAGTCGCTGATAAACAAGGTGTTTTATGAAAGGTAAGTGGACATAGAATCGAATTATTTTATTGGTTATGGTCAATTGGTTCGGCAAATATTGCCCGTACGGCACTTTCCCAACAACTCGATCGGGTGATTGGTTTGCAGCCATAGCGTTGTTCTCACGTAGTATAGAACAAGGCTATACCAGAGCTATGATAAAACTCCCTATATTTGACTGAACTGCAGTCACATCTTCAACTGAAACAGTAATCAACTGTGACGTACTAAGATGATAAAATCACACATTTGACTGAACTACAGCCAGACTATAACAGTAAATAACTTTTACATAAAAGAATGACAAAAATGCTTACATTTGAGTGAAGTACAGCCAACACAGTAATTACATATGATAAAACTCCCTATATTTGACTGAACTGCAGTCACATATTCAAATGAAATAGTAATCAAAGATGATAAAATCTCACATTTGACTGAACTACAGCCACACTATAACAGTAAATAAGTTTTACATAAAAGAATGACAAAAATTCTTACATTTGACTGGTACAGTTAGACACAGTAATTGCCTATGATAAAACTCCCTATATTTGACTGAACTAAGATGATAAAATCCCACATTTCACTGAACTACAGCCAGACTATAACAGTAAATAAATTTTACATAAAAGAATGACAAAACTTCTTACATCTGAGTGAATTACAGCCAGACACAGTAATTGCTTATGATAAAACTCCCTATATTTGACTGAACTGCAGTCACATATTCAACTGAAACAGTAATCAACCGTGGCATACTAAGATGATAAAATCCAACATTTGACTGAAACACAGCCAGACTGACAAGGTAACTAACTTTTACTTAAAAGAATGACAAAAAATCCTACATCTGACTGAACTATAGCAAGACTGAAACAGTAATTACATGTGAAAACTCCCTACATTTGACTCAACCACAGACAGATATTCAAATAGCAGTACTCAGTTGTGACATACTAAGATGATAAAATTCTACATTTGATTGAACTACAGCCAGACTGAAAGAGTAATTAAACATAACACAATAACACGAGAGACCCTGAAGGATCTTGGCGCTCGCCATTGTCCGATAATTGTAAGCTAATGGCGGGAGGATCTTTTTGTTCATTGTTACCAAGAACAAACGATTGATTTGTAATTTTGTTTACAGAATTTCGAATTTGAGCGAAAAAGATCCAAAAAGGGGCACTGGAAAACACCAAGATATTATCTGTCAAAGTTTCAGGAGTTTCAAGATTTCTAGAAACTGTAGTTGATGTCGGTTGTTATATCGTACAAGTGAAATGAGCAAAGTTAGTCTGAAAGTGAATGTCCGGAGAATCCTTCGTCTTCGTTTTGTAGTATTTTTTTTTGCACGTGTCATCATTGGGTACTGGAAGCGAAGACAAATTAGGAACGAATGCTAATTCTGTTCTGTTTACTGGATTAGTTTGAGATATCTCTTTTAAGATACCATGCTCGAAAATAGTAAGATGGTACAAAACTTGATACTGAAGGAATCCGGTCCGTGCATTAATGTTGAATCTTTGAAAGTGTCTGAATCCTGATTATCTCCCTTGGATCGAAACACGCAGTAGTCTACAGTTGTCGAGTTGTGACGTTGTGTCACAAGAGTGACGTCCCATTCGTGTAGCCGACGGTCACGGATACGTAAAGGGGAACAACTTTGCTGACATACCGGTAGAGGGCGAAGTGCAGAGGGGGTCAGATTTATCCTGCAGCCATACGATAGCTTGCGACGCTACGAATATATACATTTTGATACACTTGTATTATGACGTTCTCTTGTGACGTTTGTTATTTGGACCGCCAACAATGGTATCGCGAGTGGCGTCATCACAATATGGATTGTTGCAACGTCATAGCGAATGATCGACGTCACAGAAGAACATACCAGATTCTTCAATTCATTTGGACTAGAAATATATATCTTACATCCAGGGGCGTCGTTAGGGGGGGGTCGTCCGGTGCGAACGACCCCCCCTTGGCCGCGCCAAAAAAAAAAACAGAAGAAAAAGCAAAAGAAAAAACAAAAAACAAAAACAGAGAAAACAAACAAAAATAAAAAAAGCATAAAAACATAAAATAAAAAAAAATTACAGATAGAGTGCCAAGACGTGTAGTGGTGTGTAAAAGACCCGTTTTGTTTGTGTCAAACCAGGAAGTCAAATGGAGTCCAGCATATTCTTCAATATCGATGCGGATTTATGCGAAACAAATGTGAAAATAGAACCATAAATCTATATACATTGTGTTCAGATTTGTTTCCGAGAAAACGGGGAAAACACATCTCCGGCAGCCGGAGACCCTGGAGCTTCCGCGGCCTAGGCGGCCCCTGGACCCTCGCCTGTCCGGCTGTGACGATCGCTCACTTTAGCTTTATGTAAATGAATCGCTATCATATTGGTTCTAATGTTCCATCATGTAAAGGTCATCGGTTTTTTATGTGTTCTTTTTATGTGATAAATATAACAGTCAAATGGATTCAGGCATGAAGTATGCTTTTTTCAGTATCGATAAGTGCTTATAAATGCGAAACATACGTGAAAATAGAACCATAAATCGGCATACATTACGTTCGAATTTATTTCTGGGAAAACTCGCGTCTCTGGAGATCTGGAACTTCGGAGCTTCCGGGGCCTAAACGGCTCGTGGACCCTCGCCTGTTGGGCTGTGAGGATTTCCTTGTTTTATTTTTGTGTGAATGAATCGTATCTGTAGGCATATTGATTTCCCTCCCAAGAACTAAAAGTCATCATTTTGTATTTAAATATAACTAGAACGTCAAATGGATGAAGGCATGAGGTGCGATGCTTTCAATATCGATGCATGCTTATAATTGCGAAAAAAAAATCGTGAAAATAGAATCATAAATGTGCATGCAGTATGATCAGTTTTATTTCCGGAAAAACGTTCAGAACGCATCTCC